>JAWNNP010000575.1:0-30399 GCA_035044805.1 Leucophenga maculata
AGTGGCAACACTGGCAAGAAAAATTTGTTCAAAACATTAAATTTTCTGTAAAATCGTTACAAGCTTAGCAAAAAAAAAAATGCCAAAAGGAAACGCTAAAAAACAATTGATCCGTACGCTGGACGAAATAGCTTTTGGGGAGTATTTAACTTTAGGGAAAATTGGTGACGATTATGTTATGCACAATTTTTACTTGCTACAGTTAACAAACTTCTCTAATATTGAATGTTACACAAATGTGACAAATAAACAGAAAGATGATATTGTGGACGATCTGAGAGTTAAACATGCCTTAGACAAGGAGTGCAGGTATAGTGTACCTCATTTGCATCATTCAGTACCGAAAAGTACGAGTTTTTTGCTGCCATGCATGGATAAGAAAAGATAAGGAAAGCATTCGGGGAGCATGTCACTGGATTTATGTTTGAGCGTTATTGCATAATATAATAACGGAGCGAAACAATGTAGACATATTTGACGCGGACGATTTGCAGACTGACTCTGAATAAATTGAAAAAAACCATGCCGAAAGAAGACAATATACTCAAGAAGGAGAGCTAAAACGCCGCAATATATGAAATTTGATGTTTGATTAAAAAAAATTAAAAACAAAAATTCAAAATAAATGTTTAAATAATACGAAAAATGTTTTATTCTTGTTGAGAGTTATATTGTAGTTGCAAGTCGTACTTCTTAAGGTCCAACTCCATTTTCTTCAACTTTAACTGCTGCTCCATTTCCAGTTTTTCGTTCTCCCATTTTATTTGTAGCAGTGATTTCTCCTTTTACCAGTTCAACTTTTGCTTTTCCTTCTCTTTTTCCTAGCTTATCTTATCCTATTCCTTCTTCATCTTCCTTCTCCTTCTCCCAATGAATTCGTTTCTCCTCTATCTCGATTTTCTATTCCTGCATCTGACCTGACAGATTAAATTGGATGCGGAGTTTTAGCTGACACATTTTGTTTTGTAGATTTTGGTTTTAAACTACCAACACTCATTGAACATTTTGGCTGCTCCGACTGATCAGTAATTAGAATGTCCTTATTGCCTTCGGAAACATACAACATATCTACCCCTAATCCGATTAAGTTATAACTTCAGGATACACAGTTTTGCCACAGGAGTATGTCACTCTGTCTCTTTCGCGCTAATGCGAATGATATAGTAATATGGTAACACTCAACGAAACGTATGGCATTTTGAAATCAGTTGAAAATCATATTCTGTAAAATCTAAGAATCTCTGATAGAGCTGTTTTTATTACAGAATCTAATTTTTTTTTTTTTATGAAGTTCTGAATCACCATGTAGAATCAAAATAAGAAAATCAATCTCATGAATACCCTAATTTTGTTAATTTTTAAGTCAAACATGAATAAATCGAATTGTTTAAGAAAACTTTCGACCAAACTATGTAAATCAAAAATAGATTTATTTTGGCTGTGAAATGAAATGTTAAGACAATTTAGATGTGGAGTTAGGTCAGTAAAAAGGTTATATTATTATTAAATTCTTGAGATTTAATTTACAATTTTTAATTTATAATTTTATGAACTTACCAATTTCCTTTCGTAATTCAAAAAAACGCTGAACACATTTTCCTCTACTAAACCATCTCACAGCAGTAAGCACAAGTAGTTCCCCATATTGATTTTTACATTCATCAAGGAATTTTTTTTATCTTTCGATGGGTTAATGAATTATGTCCACCTCTGATTCTATTGACAATTTTGACCATAACATTCAAGCTGTGAACACTATTTATCCATTTAGACGCACTATGACTGTTGATGATATCAAACAGTGGATTGAAGAAACATGAATTGCCATCTTATTGGGTTGTCCGGTTAACCCATTTTTCAAGCATAGCAGGTTCACTGTCCGTGCAAATTGTTCCAGAAAGAAGCTGATGCATATTTGCGGACGCCGATAACATTGATATTATCGGTACCCAGGAACGGTGAGTTAGCAAGGCGTTCTCAGAAATAGAAAGAGGCTCGGATAAGTGGGTATATCCGATGTGAATAATTGATATAGCAATTGTACAAGCCTGCTGCCTTGAGGTACGTCTGCGTGTATGGAAAATGCATTTGATATATGATATTGGTGTCTTACTTTGAAGATTCTGTTAGTTAAATATGATTCAAGTAACTTTTGAGTATTTTGTGGAAGCAAAATATGTATTTTGTGAATTACACGTGCCAAACTCGGTTTAATGCTTGTGCTACATCGAGGAATACCGCTGAGCGAAATCCAAATTGATTAATAATTTCCAGATGTACTTTGAGTTTGTGTTGGAAGTGTTTTGTCTTTGCCTTGCTTTGGTATCATTATAATCAATAACAATTTAGGAAGAAGCCAGTGAGAAATATTAAACTGAAGATCTTAACTCAGAACCGAAGAGCTGAGTTGGGAAGCTCAATGATCATTTTTGGTGTAATAAGATATTGCACTGGCGAGTTACTTGCGTTTAGTGTATTCAATACAATACTTTTAAGCTCTCTGAAGTGTGTTTTGAGAGCAATGATACTAGCATAACCTATATTCTGTAGCTGCGGCAGAAAAAAGTCGTTAGAGGGAACATTAGGCTTAAACACTTTTTGTAGGGGATTTGCAAAGACATTCGCTTTATCTTCTTCACTGCGAGCCCAATATCCAGCAAGATCGCTTTTTGGTGAGTCTGTATCGGTTGGGGGTTTACTCGATTTCTGAGCTTCTCGTAGGGAGGCAATTGGAGATAGACCGTCGATGTATTGTCTTTCGGATAAGACGTTCTTTCGATTTAAGAGCTCGTGTCTAGAATTACGTTTCGTTATTTTGAGGCGTTGCTTAGACTCGACAGATCTAGCTGTCTGAAATTCTCGCCTTAAGTCGTGGAATTTTCTATTTTGCGATCCGAATTGGCCGGCCGAGAGGTATTTCGAGCAATATGCGAAATCAATTAGGCCTGGAGTTTTCCTTGGATCCGATGGCCTGTACGTAGGCAGTGCTTGCTTATCCCTTGGGGCTAGCCAATCTCGAAGACTCCAGTGTGGGTGTTTGGCTTCAAAGTCACCAGCTACGAGAAATCGAGACCCAACATTGTTGAATAATCTTTTAAAACAGTCTGCAGTTATTGAAAGCCTTGTTGGACAGTAAACTGCTGAGAGTAATATTCTTTCGTAGGTTCCTTGGACGCAAATAGAAGTTGCTTGCAAATAATTTGTAGAATATGGCTCTTACAAGAAATGTTTATTTCGTTTGCGAATTAATATACCCGTTCCGCCATTAGCTACCGCAATTGCTAAAGTTTTTAGCGTTTGGGTCAGTTTTTTTTGACAGGGCTGACGGCAGTATTGTAGAGTTCTCCGTAGACGACATAGACTGAACACAGACTGCAGTGCAATATAATTTGGTGTGACCATATTCTTGGCAATTTGCGCACTGGACTGGGAAGTCCCTTTTGTTTGGCTCTTCCTTTTGCTTAGCTCTTCCTTGTATTTAGCTCTTCTACGGCATCTACAAGAAAAAAAGTTACACTTTGAACATAGGCTGCGTGATTTGGTTTTTATTTTGCTTGTATTTCTTTTGATCATTGAGATAATTTGTAATGTGTACTGTATTATACTTACATAAAAAAAATTATAAAGCATACTTCAGAGTGTGTATAAGTGTATAAGAGATCATGACGTATTAGGATTATGCGTTAAAGAAATGCAAAACTGATGACCATAACTGATAATCAGTGAGGGGGAAAGCTTGCATTCGAAATTATAAGCAGTGCTTTTAAAAGCTGATTACCAAGTATCAGTGAAAAGCTGAGTGCATTTTTATAATACTTTCATTGCAGCTTCTTTAACTCGTTCAGTCGATTAAAGCAACAGCGAGAGGAATGAACAAAGAAGGAAAAAAATAAAACTACCTAAAGTAAAAGAGAAGGCGCAATTTCTGAAAAAAAAAGTTTTAAAAGAAATAAAATGCCCGTGATCTCTTTAGCCAAAGCCTTAACAAAAAAAATTGGCTCATGAAAGCACGCGGTGCATACGCCGATTATCGTATTTTGCAGGGCGTCGGGGTAAGCGTAATAATCAAATTAAAACAAGTTGTAGAAAGTGTAGCAGTTGTGATTTTTTTAAATTTGCAGGGGTGGGCAGAGACGTTTAAAAAAAAAAAAAGGAAAATTATAAATCATCTATATCGTCGTTTGCGCGGTATGAGTATATACATCAAAGCCCGGCATGCATACCTAACCTGTAAAGGTCCATCACATGAGCGGTTAAGTTCGCAATATCTGACCGGCATGCATACCTAACCTATAAAGGTCCATCACATGTGCGGTTAAGTTATATGTATCAGACCGGCAAGCATACCTAACCTATAAAGGTCCATCACATGTGCGGTTATGTTCGCAATATCTATAAGGATCAACACATGCGCGAGTTCAACACGTAACGAGTAAAAGAAAAAATGGACCACAACGTCGTTTTTTTTATTGAACGAGTGGTGTATGGCAGCGTTGTTTTCTTGAAGCGTAAATATGTATAGAAATATATCTTGATTTATAAAAAAAACTAATGATGTTCGCTAGCTCTGCTGCCTAATTAGGCCCTGTACCGAAGGTTCAAGAGCCTATTGGTTTTGTGCAAATGTATGTAACAGGAAGAACTAATTGTCGGAGACCCCCCAAAGTTACCCCCATTATGGTCAGGAGTGATAGAGGAGTCGATATAGCCATGTCCGTCTGTCCGTCCGTCCGTATGAACGAAAGGATCTCGGAAACGGTAATAGATAGAGACTTCGTGTTTTTTGCATTCGACTAGGACTGCTCCGGAATTTCACAAGTTTATTTTAAAATTTTACCCCTCCCCCCCTTCCCCATAAAATCGCCACCAAACAAAAAATTTCTTCGGCACAAAAAAAATGGAGTATGCTAGTATAAAGATAATGTTGCTCTAAGCCAAAATCCAAAAAGTTCATCAAAATCGGATAATAAATGACGATTTTATCAGCGATTGAATTTGAACGACCCCCCTTTTCTTTTCATTCATATTCGCGCAGTGAGAAGTGGTCATGTGTTTGGTCATATGCTCGGGAAACATTTAATGTGTTTGTTAGGCGCCCTGAACTGGTACAGGGCCACTTACAGTCGGTTACGCCCGACTGGTATTTCCTTACTTGTTTTATTGCTCAAATTGTTATCTATAGTTAATTTTTGTTTGTATGCAACTTGTAAAAGAAAAAATAATTTAGTACAGTTTAAACGAGAAAGCGATAGAAAAGAATGTTTTTACGTCAAAGTAAATGCAAAACAAGTAAGAAAATCACAGTCGGGAGTAACCGACTGTAAAAGGCCCTGTACCAGTGCAGGCCGCCTAACAAACACATCAAATATTCCCCTTATCTTATGACCAAACACATGACCACTTCTCACTGCACGACTAAGTGCCTTTTAAAACATTTTTTTATGTATGAAACGAAAAGGGGGGTCGCTCAAATTCAATTGCTTATAAAATCATATAAGTCATTTATTATCAGATTTTGATGAACTTTTCGGATTTTGGCTAAGAAGGGCGATATCTCTATACTGGCATACTTACTTTTTTTTTATGCCGAAGAAATTTTTACCCTTGGGGGTGATTTTATGGGGAAAGGGGGGAGGGACAAGTTTTTAAAATAAACTTGTGAAATTCCGGAGCAGTTCTAGTCGAATGCAAAAAACACGAAGTCTCTATCTATTACCGTTTCCGAGATCCTTTCGTTCATACGGACGGCCAGACGGACACGTCTATATCGACTCCTCTATCGCTCCTGACCATAATGGGGGTAACTTTGGGGGTCTCCGATTATTATTTCTACCTGTTACATACATTTGCACAAAACCAATAGGCTCTTGTACCTTCGGTACAGGGCCTAAAAAGAGCCAGCGAATGTAATCTTTTCCTATTTAGCATCAAAATGCACCAGCGCATCATCGTGGAAGGCCTTCAACGACTATGCTGCAACAAATAAAGAAAAGGGGCACCAAATATGTGATTATTTGTTTTTCCTTATAAATGCTTAATTGTATATATTTAAGTAATACACTATTTTTTAAATAATGCTCTATTACATAAATATTTTTTTCCCTTTCGCTTTCTGCTCAATTTTAATAAGTACATATATCTATTACAAAAGATAAATATCAATTTAAAGCCAAGAAAAAAAGAAAAGAAAAGATCTTTAAATAAGAAAACAATAAATTTTGTTTATGTCAATTTAATTTCTGTATAATAATTAATATCGTAAATTTTGAATTATGTTAAAAAAATCAATGAATTTTATACACTATAATCAAACTATATATATTAATTATAAAATGATATGGTAGATTATTTAATTTGGTCTGAAATTTAGCAGTCGTCAACTTTGTTAAAGGGATTCTTCACAACATCTGCAAGAATCAAGGTTGGGTGGGTTAAGAGTTGCCACATAATTATCAAGAGCAGCAGGTAAAGATAAATTAGATTGAGGTTTGTCCATTTGTGCCTAAGCGCTTTATATTCTGTGTTTATTTGAGTTTTTTGCAAGTTGTATAAGTAGGCATACTACTTGGCACTTACTTGTATCGTGTGCACAATTTTTTTCTTCTATTTCTTATGGAATCGGTCGATGGTGATTTACGCAGCCTTCTCACTGGTCAAACGAATCCACAACAAAATGGCTAAAGCTACGGGACATGCCAGGTGCACACGTAGTGGGTAGCGCTGAATTGTAAATATATGATTATTCTTTGTTCTTCCTCATCGCAAATCGAACCAGTTTGAAGCGAAACTTCTATAGCTAAAACAATCGTGAGGTCTCCGTAAGGTCGTGTCATAACAAATTACTCTATAATTTTTTTCCGTGTAAATTTTAAATTGTTGTTTTTGAAGCTGTTTCCTTTCGTGCATGGTGAAATAAATATGGTGAAACGGAATTCAAGAGAGAAAAAGCATTGGTTTGAGTCTGAAGCATCTAGAATGAGTGCTAATGCATGAGTAAGAGAGAGAGAGATGCTATTGTTGCTGTTGATGTTGTAATGTGTTGTGCATGGTTAAATAACAATGGTGAAATAAGCACGATGAAATAATTACAATTCAATATTTTCTCTCTTGTAGCCGATGAGAACCTTAGATACCCAGAGAGGTGAGAGAAAAAAGTATATTGTAAATAGCTAATAATTGTACCGTTTTTTCGTTTCTTTTCTGCGACTGAAATATATTCTTTAAGAATTAAAAGCAAATGCAGGTATTTGACGTTATATTTACGTGCTGAGGCAACGCCCCTCCGATTTTGTACGAACTTAACAGGTTAACTTTTCCTCAACCTTTTAACATGTATACCAAATTTCATCTCTGTACCTTAAATGGATGCAAAGATATGACAAATTTTGATTATCGCTTATATGGGGAGGAGCAACGCGCCCTCCGATTTTGTCAAAACGTAGCCTATATTCTTTTCCATCATCCCATCTATCTCTATACCAAAATTCAAACGAATTGGTTGAGAGGTTTAGCCGTAAGAGAGGAACATCCATACATACATACATCCATAAATACATACATCCGAACTTTCGCATTTATAATATTAGTAGGATAATATCAGTAGAAAGTTGCGACCATTCAGAACCGTTGCTCGGGCCCTACTCATAAGGCGGATTGTACAATAAACTTTTTTTTTTATAACCTTTGACCTTTTTTACTGTGTGTTCTAAATTTTTATACAGTCATAAGGTACTCTATTGAACAAACATTGGAGAGCGTCATAAGATGAAAACGAGAATATTTCAGGTGGCCAGTTTTTCTCTGGACGTCCCATTTTCCATTCCAATATGTTTTTTTTAAAAGTATACAAGTTTCGGATTTACAAAATATTTTGACTGGAAAGGGATCGTCTTTTAAAATATCATCGCTGCAAAATCAAAGAATAAATTTTCTGAAAAAAATATATATAAAAATTTTGATACAATTTGCTTTGAATGCATTTATTTATTATGTTTCAAAATACAAATGTTTATAATTGTTTTTTTTATTTGTAAAATTAGCCCTTAAAACTAATTATGACTATTGAAAGTAATACGAACAATTATTTGGTCCCTGGCGTTGCATTAGAGAAATTAAAATCTAAATGGTGTTGAAATGGCATGGGCTGTAGTTGAACCAAATGAAAAGGGAACGCCATGGGCTGGAACTGTGTAAGAACTTGTAGAGAATTAGTTGACGCTTGCGTCTGCAGATCCAAGTTAGATGTCTGCGATGTATCACTCAGTGCATTTTCCTCAACCTGAATTTTGAAAGGTGCCAACTCAGTAGTAACCGACACCTCAAGCTTTTTACTTTCTAATGTACTTTGTTCACGATCATTTGAAGACTCTTGTTTTGGTTCAAACAGTTCAGTTCCATGAAAAATAGTATTTGGAGGGTTTTTTTTTAAAATTGTTGGTCCGGGTAAAGTCGAAATGTAATTTGGTTTGCTGTATTTCAATCTGTTTTTATTCAATAAATGGTTGGTAGAAAATCGTTCTACAAAATCACCTTTGTCATGGTGTTCTGGTTCTTCGAAGTACGTATTGTCTGTTTGTTCAGCATTGTATTCAAAACTATGTTGTGATTTTTCAACTTCGTGATGGTCGGGTAATCCCATTTTATACTGCTCATGCGAGTGTATGTATACAGGAACAGGTATTTTTTTGATTACCGGAAAAGGAACCGGCTTCTCGACAGGAAACGGTATCTTCACTGGCACATGAACATGCTTCACTACAATTTTGGGAATATGCACAATTTTTTCAACTATTTTTTCCACAGGTACGTGCACTAGTTTTTCAACGATTTTCTCGACCGGATAGGGCCTGGGAACTATTTTCTCAACAGGAACGTGAATCAGTTTCTCAACAATTTTTTCAACTGGATAGGGCTTGGGGACAAGTTTTTCGACTATTTTTTCAACAGGCACGTGCACTAGCTTTTCTACTATTTTCTCCACTGGATAGGGCTTATGTACGATTTTCTCAACTGGAACATGGATAATTTTTTCAACGACTTTCTCGACAGGGTATGGCTTAGGTACAATTTTTTCCACAATTTTCTCGACTGGTATGTGTACTAATTTCTCCACAATTTTTTCCACCGGGTAAGGCTTTGGAACAAACTTTTCAACAATTTTTTCTACAGGGTATGGTTCGGGTACTTTTTTAATAACGTGGTGGTTGTGGTGATGATGATGATGATGATGTTTTACCTTTATCTTTTCGTGTTTACCAAGCTGTTTCTCTTGATATTCATTTTTTTGTTCTTTATTTGAGCTATCGCCATAGTCATCGCCATCGTTGATTCCCGCAAATGGTTCTTCCTCCTGCATTTCATAGCGGTCAGACGCACTCGATTGCTGCGGATCTGGCTGGGATTGACGTTCCAAACCTGAATCACTGACGTGCTCATGAGTCTCTTCGAACGTGTGGAAGACCTTAATGTTCGCTGCGTCTCGTGATGGACTTCGAATATTTTTTTTACGTCTAGGATGCGTTGTGTTTAACGACCTTGGTTCTTTCTTTTGTTTATGTGATGACTTAACCAAGTGGACAAAATGACGAAACGATTTAGCGCCTCGTTTCTCTCGTAGCGCGTTTTTGTTATTAAGTCCCGTTAGCATAAACTGTGCTTCTACCTTTTTCGTATTGGAATTTCGTGTAAGCCTAGATTCATTTGGCGGCGTTATGTACTCCTGCTTTGAAATATTTTGATTATAAATAGCATACGCTTTTTCATCCCAATTGTTTGTCCGTAGTTTATGGTCCGCCAGTATATTTGGAATGCACAGTATAATTCCCACGAATATATTAATCTGAAAATTTTAATATAATTCAGAAGAAGTATAAGTCAATAGATTGCACTAGGAATAAAATTATACAATATAATCTATGTATACCGTTGATTTTCCTAACAATTTTTGATACACAGTTAAAATTAATATTCAACAAATGCTTTCAAAATTTTAAAAGCTCATCTTAATGCTATTTAAACATTATGAAATTATATTCGTAGTACGAAAAATTTGGCTTCGAAATCAAAGCTTTAATAATTTAATAGTCCCATTAAACTTACATACTTTACTTTGTGGTGAGGGATTTCTCGCGAAAGATTATGTACATTTCGCACATAAGGTGGATAACATATTTATTTTGCTACAAAATATCTCCCAAAAGGAAGCATCAGTGACTCTATAAAGTATGTATATACATTTTTCAACATTTTCCAGAAGACGATTCGATTTAGCTATGTTCGTTTGTCCATTTGTCAGACTCTGCGGGTGTGTAAGTGAATACGGTATCTAGTCCCTTAGTTTTAATACAATCTTACTCTCTGCCGATGTCATTCTTTACATTATATGTAGCCAATCACGTTCCAACGCGAGCCTGCGCAAGACTGCATGAGTTTAAATTTTTACTTGGAAACTACAAAATTTATTCTTAAATATTCATATATTTTCATTTTCAGTCTTATGATTTGTAATTAAGACAGCTTGGACCACTTTCAGAGCTGTGTAAAGGTACACAGTCAGTCAGATTTTCAGCGAGTAACTTGTTCTTATATTATAAAGAAACTGTTTAGTTTTATGTAGTACTAGTAAATAAATAAAAAATGCAGAGCGATTTAAGAGATTTTTTATAAGTGGTCCTATATGAATGCCATAAAAAATATGTAGGTCATTAGCAAAAAAAAAAAAAAACAAGAAAATAACAGTCAGGCATAACCGACTGTAAGAGGCCTTGTACCAGTACAAATCGCCTAACAAACACAATAAATGTTTCCCTAGCTTTTGACCAAGCAGTGCAAAAGAAAAAAGTTGGAAAAAAATAAAAAAATGGTACTGACGAAAAGTATTTTGCTAATCTCACTTCTCACTGTACGAATAAGAAAATGGTCGTTAAAATTCAATTGTTTATAAAATAGTCATTTATTATCCGATGTTGATGAACTTTTTGGATTTCAGCTTAGAAAGACGTTATCTCTGTATTGACAATATTTATTTTAGGATTCTAGGAAGCTGGCGGCAGTGCTTTGTTTGAAAAACGCGCGGATGTACAGAGACGTGCGGCAACAGGTTGGGGACCAGCTTGAAACAAACCTTTCAAATGTTCAATTTAGCCAACATGATAGAATGTAGAACAGTTTTCGCAATGTTCCAACTATCACAATAACGCATCCGACATCACATTTTAATAGCATTTGTTTGCTAAAGACAGTTCAGAGAGAGAGTCATCGTATACTTCTTCGCTTTATTAGATGCGCTTACGATAGATCAGACAAATTTGAAGCTTAATTAGCCAAATCGTGGGTTGTGAATGGTTCTTCCTCAAATTTTGTTCACATTTTCCGATCCTGACTCCATTAATGCTCGCACTAGATTAATCTCGATATTGCTTGCAGTAGCGGGATGCAAAAAATAAATTTAAGGATTTTTCGGCACTCTGTACATTTGAAAATTCGAGCGCATCGAGTTCAATTGCGGTTAACATTTCTACAACAAACTATGCAAGGAATATCATTCTTATAGTCATCTAGAAAGTATTCTGATGGGGTCACATTTTACACGAATTCGAAACATTTGCATCTAGGAGAGCTCTTATCATCGTTTCATTTGTCTCGGACTGTTATGACAGAAAAAAAACTTTACAATACAAAGTTCTGTAAACGAAACCGATAAGAAAAGCTGTTATAGAAAATTTTTTATCAATAAAAAAAAAAAAAGATATACCTATAAAACTTCTAAAAATTTAAAAGAACGCTGCGTTTCTAGTAAGACACAATTCTATATATAAAAACTCAGAACAAAATAGCTGATTTGTACGAATGATATCCCTTTTATGGTGCGATCTGGACCTTTATAGAATACGCTTTGTAAATATGTATGTTTGCTATAGACAGCGAATTCATCCCCACATTTCAATGGATCTTACTTCTCCTGATTCCATTCAAATGCATTTCAAATGCATCTTAAATGGATGCAAAGGTATTACAATAATGTGATCTCCCGGACCCGTTAGCATGCACACCAAATATTATCCCTTTACCTTAAATAGATCCGAAGATATGACGAATTTTATTTATCGCTTATAAATAAATGTAGCTTAAGTTACATCTTATAAAATCGGCTATAAGGCAGTGGAATTCCCATCAAAATCGGTTTCGAAGATTTATATGTATAGATTATACCAATACACCCTAAAATAGACAACAACTTTTGACTTCATTCAAGAACCCATAAATGAGACTTCATTACTACTACATTGTGTCGAATATTGTCTATATCGACCGACTGAATTTTCAATGCTAAAGAGAATATATAGTACTTTACGACCTGATTCCCTTTCTTTAGCCTGTTACATATATTTTCATAAAATTAAAATAGTATGCTCTTTTACCCTATTGTTACAGGTTATATACAACTATTTAACTAATCCCCATTTGAAGCGATAGTTACTTTTTCTCTTTTTGCCTGATCAATACATATTTATACCCTATACACCTGTTTTAAAAGGGTATATTAAGTGTCTCCAAATGTATGTAACAGGTGGAAGTCAAGTTGAACATATATATATTGACATGACCGTCCGGCTGGCTGTCCGTATGATAGAGGTTTCAAGTTCAGATATTTAGACTCTTCTATTTCTTCTTCAGATAATTTCTTTTCAGTGTATGTGATAACCTCCTCCCTAACGTTTTTATAAACTCTATCTTGATAAATTATACTAAACCGCTTGATTAAAAAATAAAGGAATCTCTTGAGATAATTTTAGAACATTTAATACTTTCGATATATCATCAATGTGTAAAATAAGATTTGGTAGAAGTATAGCAGATCCTCATTGACTCAGTAGTCGTCACCAGAGAATCGTACTCCACATAATTTATCATACAAATTTTGTATGCTGAATCCAATTCTTCGTTATCATGATTAATCAGCCATCCGTCTGCGTAATATAGAATACCTATTCTTTGTCACGCGAAAAGCTGTTTGCAACTTTGTTTATATATTAACATTATAAACAAATATTTTTTTAATAAGAATTTTACGCCTCGTCCATTATTAGTAATGCATACCAACCTAGCAAAAATGGAGAATATTTGTGGAGTAGGAATGTTAAATAACAGTATTACCTCCATTAACAAAACTGTCAGGCAATTGTCAGCCGAGCTGGACACTAATATTGACCTGCTTGGAAAATACAATTTCAAACAAAACAAAAAGGAGATATCAGATGCTAACCGCAAACTTAAACAGCCATCTGTGCATCTGTGTATGTGTTGCCGCTTCCAATTGTACAGTTATTACAGCTTACTATACTGCAATGCAGATTTCTGGTCGGACAGGAATTAGTGAAAGAATAACTGCCGAAAACCAAATCAGCATTAACTGATTTTAGTCAGCCACTAAAATATAACCTGAAAAGTTGGTTTCGTTATGTCTTAAACTTATGTCTTGATAAATTCACCGGAACTTGGGTAGAATCAAATTTTATAAACTGGCAATTTTTTTCTGATAATTTTACATTATTCGGACTTTTGCTAAATCGAGTTTCACATCTGAAGAGTTTTTGGGAATTATCCCATAATGTGAAATCGGAAAATTGTATTTAACTATTATATATGACTCCAGTACCTTTCACAAACATGCTGCTGCCATACAATTTATTCAACAAATTTTTGTGCAAAAATATTTGGAGTTTGTAAAGGATGTGAGCATACATTGAAAAAAACAAACAAATTAAAAAAAAAAAAAATTTTTAATGGGCTAACCGAACCACAATACCAATTTAGATCTTCAGCTGAAGCTAAATTGAGATTGACTTATGATAACATGCATGGGCCGCAGTGTTACCAACAAGAATAAAATTATATACATTCTACATTATTTGTCATAAATTGATATAAAAAATAGTAATGAAATTTTAACGGGCCATTTGTTAGTAATGAATTTTTAGCAGGCTTAGTGGTCATTTTACATGATAAACATGCTTGTACATATTTATCAATGTGAAGAGAGACAATTATTCATTACTAACAAATTTCGGGTCACTAAATAACTTTACATAATACTAATGTAGTGCACAACGTTTAATAATTAATTAACAAATTTTCAATAATAAAAATTAATTGTAAAAAAACTTTTCGTCTGAAGTTGAGTTCCTCAACCGAAAGACAAAACTTTCACAACGCCCCAAGCCTGTAAATTTCTATCATCGAGTAGAAACAGGCATGGGCGCAGTTGATAGGGGGATAATGCAACAACAAAATACATGGTTTGAGTAAACTGCTCACTGCAAATTTCTACATATACATATTGGAAATTTCTCTCAAAATTACCATGCAATGCATATAATACATAAGGGACTTTTAAAATTTTGTATATTTATAAGCCAGAATTTGCATTTGACAAACTCAAGCGGACTGATGAGATTTCGTAGCAGAAATCAAAACACATGTGTATTCGTTGTTCTTCATTATAATGTTCCAAGTTGTTGCAAATAATTGTCTCTCTTCACATTGATAAATATGTACAAGCATGTTTATCATGTAGCCTGTTAAAAATTCATTACTAACAAATTTTGGGTCACTAAATAACTTTACATGATATCAAAAATATATTTTAAAATTTACCAAGTTTTGTGGTTCTCCATTAAGAGATTTTATGTCTTTGCACATTAGCAATGTTTTTTTTTCCTTTTTTTTTTATCATTTAGCTTCTTTATTATACATTAACTGTTTTTTCGAAATATATATAGAAATGTAGTTGTGTAATCTACCTAGTCCTGTTTCTACGGTGTCGATCTTTTTTGGGCCATCAAAATTTGTATAAAATAAAGGAATGTTAGCAAAATCGCACTTTTAGAACGAGATTACTCCAAGGTGACTTTGGACCCGAAGACGATTTTGTCTGTCGAGAATAACATGTTCAATACAATTTTGACGAAATTAACTCTAAATAGAGAAGATGCGGTAAGTCCTTATAAATAGTATATGTTTTGATTCAAAAGCTTATTTCAATTGCTTAATTTGTAAGCAAATCTTTATTTTCCAACAGATCTTGTTGAGAATTTCTACATACAGTCTTTCGATACGCTGGAGGTTTCTACACTTATAGCAATTGCGAGTTTATTTTTAAGTTTGCTTTGGCTAAAATGCATTAAAATGCTATATTTAGTAATTTTAATGTCACGCAGCTTGATGGTCAAGTCAAGTTGAACATATATATATTGACATGACCGTCCGGCTGGCTGTCCGTATGATAGAGGTTTCAAGTTCAGATATTTAGACTCTTCTATTTCTTCTTCAGATAATTTCTTTTCAGTGTATGTGATAACCTCCTCCCTAACGTTTTTATAAACTCTATCTTGATAAATTATACTAAACCGCTTGATTAAAAAATAAAGGAATCTCTTGAGATAATTTTAGAACATTTAATACTTTCGATATATCATCAATGTGTAAAATAAGATTTGGTAGAAGTATAGCAGATCCTCATTGACTCAGTAGTCGTCACCAGAGAATCGTACTCCACATAATTTATCATACAAATTTTGTATGCTGAATCCAATTCTTCGTTATCATGATTAATCAGCCATCCGTCTGCGTAATATAGAATACCTATTCTTTGTCACGCGAAAAGCTGTTTGCAACTTTGTTTATATATTAACATTATAAACAAATATTTTTTTAATAAGAATTTTACGCCTCGTCCATTATTAGTAATGCATACCAACCTAGCAAAAATGGAGAATATTTGTGGAGTAGGAATGTTAAATAACAGTATTACCTCCATTAACAAAACTGTCAGGCAATTGTCAGCCGAGCTGGACACTAATATTGACCTGCTTGGAAAATACAATTTCAAACAAAACAAAAAGGAGATATCAGATGCTAACCGCAAACTTAAACAGCCATATGTGCATCTGTGTATGTGTTGCCGCTTCCAATTGTACAGTTATTACAGCTTACTATACTGCAATGCAGATTTCTGGTCGGACAGGAATTAGTGAAAGAATAACTGCCGAAAACCAAATCAGCATTAACTGATTTTAGTCAGCCACTAAAATATAACCTGAAAAGTTGGTTTCGTTATGTCTTAAACTTATGTCTTGATAAATTCACCGGAACTTGGGTAGAATCAAATTTTATAAACTGGCAATTTTTTTCTGATAATTTTACATTATTCGGACTTTTGCTAAATCGAGTTTCACATCTGAAGAGTTTTTGGGAATTATCCCATAATGTGAAATCGGAAAATTGTATTTAACTATTATATATGACACCAGTACCTTTCACAAACATGATGCTGCCATACAATTTATTCAACAAATTTTTGTGCAAAAATATTTGGAGTTTGTAAAGGATGTGAGCATACATTGAAAAAAACAAACAAATTAAAAAAAAAAAAAATTTTTAATGGGCTAACCGAACCACAATACCAATTTAGATCTTCAGCTGAAGCTAAATTGAGATTGACTTATGATAACATGCATGGGCCGCAGTGTTACCAACAAGAATAAAATTATATACATTCTACATTATTTGTCATAAATTGATATAAAAAATAGTAATGAAATTTTAACGGGCCATTTGTTAGTAATGAATTTTTAGCAGGCTTAGTGGTCATTTTACATGATAAACATGCTTGTACATATTTATCAATGTGAAGAGAGACAATTATTCATTACTAACAAATTTCGGGTCACTAAATAACTTTACATAATACTAATGTAGTGCACAACGTTTAATAATTAATTAACAAATTTTCAATAATAAAAATTAATTGTAAAAAAACTTTTCGTCTGAAGTTGAGTTCCTCAACCGAAAGACAAAACTTTCACAACGCCCCAAGCCTGTAAATTTCTATCATCGAGTAGAAACAGGCATGGGCGCAGTTGATAGGGGGATAATGCAACAACAAAATACATGGTTTGAGTGAACTGCTCACTGCAAATTTCTACATATACATATTGGAAATTTCTCTCAAAATTACCATGCAATGCATATAATACATAAGGGACTTTTAAAATTTTGTATATTTATAAGCCAGAATTTGCATTTGACAAACTCAAGCGGACTGATGAGATTTCGTAGCAGAAATCAAAACACATGTGTATTCGTTGTTCTTCATTATAATGTTCCAAGTTGTTGCAAATAATTGTCTCTCTTCACATTGATAATTATGTACAAGCATGTTTATCATGTAGCCTGTTAAAAATTCATTACTAACAAATTTTGGGTCACTAAATAACTTTACATGATATCAAAAATATATTTTAAAATTTACCAAGTTTTGTGGTTCTCCATTAAGAGATTTTATGTCTTTGCACATTAGCAATGTTTTTTTTTCCTTTTTTTTTATCATTTAGCTTCTTTATTATACATTAACTGTTTTTTCGAAATATATATAGAAATGTAGTTGTGTAATCTACCTAGTCCTGTTTCTACGGTGTCGATCTTTTTTGGGCCATCAAAATTTGTATAAAATAAAGGAATGTTAGCAAAATCGCACTTTTAGAACGAGATTACTCCAAGGGGACTTTGGACCCGAAGACGATTTTGTCTGTCGAGAATAACATGTTCAATACAATTTTGACGAAATTAACTCTAAATAGATAAGATGCGGTAAGTCCTTATAAATAGTATATGTTTTGATTCAAAAGCTTATTTCAATTGCTTAATTTGTAAGCAAATCTTTATTTTCCAACAGATCTTGTTGAGAATTTCTACATACAGTCTTTCGATACGCTGGAGGTTTCTACACTTATAGCAATTGCGAGTTTATTTTTAAGTTTGCTTTGGCTAAAATGCATTAAAATGCTATATTTAGTAATTTTAATGTCACGCAGCTTGATGGCTTTGATATATATGCGATAAACACACGAAGAAATAAGAACAACAGAAAAATGGGTGTCCCAACGAAGAGATGTCTGTGCCGTACTCTCTATATATGGGAAAACCAAAATTGATCATATATCAAATGGTTGCAAAAGTCATAGTGAGAAATATCTCTTCATATAAGAAAAATTCGTTATATTTTATAGACTTTATGACGCATATTGATGACTTAGGTACTACCTTTACATTACGATAGGGGCGTAACAATGAACCCACGTAAATTCATAACGCACCTTTTTTTTTTGGCCAACAATGATTCTTGTTGCAAACGGCCCAAGCAGCTCAAAATTTCCGCTAGAACATGTTTGCTTAGGTAGCCTCTGAACATCCGTTCGGAGGTGAGCTAACTGTGAAAAGACGGCAATCACCTCCTTAATTAGGGGCCTACGTAGCCTCGTATCCAGGTAAAGCCGCTTACGAAACGATACGATCGAAGTTTTTCGACGCCCTGTTGCACTAGGTATCCCGGCAAAGATCGTTCGTCTTTGCATGATGACGCTATCACACACACAAAGCGTTGTCAGGGTGGGGAAAACCTCTCCGACCCCTTTGATACCAAGAGAGGTTTCAGGCAGGTCAATGATCTGTCGTGCGATTTTTTAATCTTCCAATACATCCTATGCCAGTGCCCGTACCCATGGAGAATTTCAACTTCAATGTTGTAGAAAACTTCGTCTATCTTGGATCTTTAAGTACACTTATTACTCAGTGTTCTCTGTCCTATCTTTAAGAAAGGAGACCCCGCTGTCTCCTATCCACCGGATATAAGATTCTGTCGCGCGTATTGTGTAATACACATAGTGTTGTCATTTTTTTTTTCAGACAGGATGGACATGACTAGATTAACTTGTTTCGTTGTTCTACTTTTTGACATTTCAACAGTCGAATATACCATGCTATAAATAATATTGCTAGTTTATATGGGTGCTAACCCTTCCAGACCTATTAGCTCTTGAACTAGTGATATTGTCACGACTGTGCTAAAGGCTGGCGGTCGTGTCGCATATTGCGGGAATCGTGTAAAGAGCATATTAGGCATAGGTTTACCAAAAATATTTCAATTGAAATTGGATGGTTTAGGCAAGTGGAGGCCATATATTGTACACATACTATTACGTGGGTAATGATAATCTCTGCGCGACTGGAATGTATTAAATTTCACATTTCATAGATCAATAATGAATCCTTCAAATATATATATATATATATATATATATATATATATATTGCCTAAACCATTCCGCAACAACCCAAAACATCCAGAACTAGAGAATTACGAAGAAAGTTGATAGTAACGCAATGCTAATAGTGGAGTCTGGCACAAAATTTCAAATTCACTCGGACACTTAAAAGTTTTTAGTTTAATCTACAAAGTCAAGTACTGCTTATTGCAAAACCGATTCCTACTGCTTCGAGGCACGGTAAAAAAATCACATATCAGAATAAGTTTGAAGTTGGATGAGAATTGGTTAAAAATTTATGTGTAATAATTATGTCTAGTGGAGAAATGGACGGTATCACACCCCCTATAGCAAAAAATCTAAACTTGCCCTATCTCAGCACTTTTTGAAACCAATCGGTCTGACATAACATTATAAAGTGAGAAGTTATCGGTTAAACAACAATGCAGTATTTGAAATATATTGAAGTAAAATACCAAATTTAACTTTTCTAAATATTATTACGTTTATACAAAACATTAGCTTAAACTAAAATTTGGCGCCAACAGAGTGTCAATTCACATTTGCCACTCAACGTCAAAACTATAAAGAGGCAACGACGGAAGATATACATGAAATAGAAAAAAATCACGAAATACAATATAGCCATGTCCGTCCATATAAACGAAAGGATCTCGGAAACGGTAATAGATAGAGACTTCGTGTTTTTTGCATTCGACTAGGACTGCTCCGGAATTTCACAAGTTTATTTTAAAATTTTACCCCTCCCCCCCTTCCCCATAAAATCGCCCCCAAAGCAAAAAATTTCTTCGGCACAAAAAAATGGAGTATGCTAGTATAAAGATAATGTTCCTCTAAGCCAAAATCCGAAAAGTTCATCAAAATCGGATAATAAATGACGATTTTATAAGCAATTGAATTTGAACGACCCCCCTTTTCTTTTCATTCATATTCGCGCAGTGAGAAGTGGTCATGTGTTTGGTCATAAGCTAGGGACACATTTAATGTGTTTGTTAGGCGACCTGCACTGGTACAGGGCCTCTTACAGTCGGTTACGCCCGACTGAAATTTCCTTACTTGTTTAATCCAGTGTAGTGGAGTGTACTAAGTCATGTGGGAAACTCAAATGAGATAAAGGTATTGGCTGTAAGCAAATGTACTTACTCCGCACTCCATGATTACAAATTCGGCAAAAATTTAGTTTAGTTTGTAGAGATAACTATTACTGCAGCTCTTCACCAATTGAGGCCTTACTACTAACTACTGATTGAGTATTTTACTTTTCTTTATATATAAATCTAAGCTCAGCTGCAAAGTCTTGGTCGTTCGAGTATATAGGACATATACAATAAGCAAAAGAAAATATAAACAACAGATGCACCGAAACTTTAATACCTTACACACAAAAATGGACTGAAATTTCTATAATTTGTATTAAATACTACAATTATAAAAAGAGTATACACAACAAAATCGTTTGCGATTAGTGGAACGACAAATGTACAAAATATTTCAATTCAAAAAAATAATAGAATAAAAAAATAATGTGCCGTGTTACAAATTGTTGAATTGTTTGAATAAAAAATTAATGAAGGAGAAATGTTTCTGGGCGTTCCCCTTATAATGAACATCTTTCGCTCATTCAAATTCTTAAATTTTGATATTGAGATTATTCTGAAAGCCACGTTTTGTTAGAAATTCCTTAAATTGGACGGTTGGATCTAATCTATTCTTGGTGTCTCAAACTTTGCAATGAAACGATTATAGTATGAAGAGTATAACAAATTATGAGAAAGAAAAGAAAGTAAAAGCTTTTTTCTATTCATGTCTGTGTTAAACATTTTTGTTGGTTTTTCAAGTGCAAGGTAGATGAAGAGTAATATTTGATTTTGTTTTATACGATTGAAAGCACTCGATCGCATGTGCAAACAACTTTAAACATTATGTACCTATGATTATAAAAAATAAAATGTAAAACTTATGCAAGCGATGCAACACTAATTTTTGCACATACATAGGTACCGAATGGTTCAGTACCCACATCACTTCCCAAAATAAAATGAATTGTATCGTACTTTTAACGAATAATGTGAGAAGTTTATATTTATTATGACTTTATTTATTTATTATGACTACATGAATAAAATTCTGATCATACATACTCATGTACGTTCTTGGTCCGTTGTATGTTTGCCGATCAATTATTGCTCCGCCCGTACATTTATTTTATGAAAGAACTGTAACAACATTTATATTTGAATTTAGAATATCGTTCATTCACATTAAGACATGTGTAATGTATGTTTCCCTATTTAAAAATTTAGGGAATTTTGAAATCGTGAAGTCACGATTTGCTTTATTTTACAGCTTGGCATTTATATTTAATAAAATTAATATTTAAACTTTGCAGGGAAATAAGCTCAAATGTTTGCCTAAATACTAGTGTCATCGTGCCAATAATCAACTTAATTTAAGAAATAAAGGGGTTTGATTCGATATAACCTATGCCTCTTTGAACATTTAATTCGTACGGGGATATATTAGTTTTCTGGATCCGAGTGAGTTATGTTGTTAAAATTATTATAAGTTACACCAAATTTTGCCTTAATACGAAAAGTATAACATTATTCTTTCATACAGAAAGATGTGGATGCTTTGTATGGAGGAGGCTACACTTTCTATTAGTACGATTTGGACCTATATGGTACATTTTACTAGAATTGATGTAATATATGTTAAATTAGTCATTTGTAGATAATGCAATGTCTATATCGACTCAACTTCTGGTGCTAATCAACAATAAATATACACTTTATGGGTTTGTCTCGCACCTTTCTACCTTTCACTTACAATTAAAGATCAAAGTTTCTTGGTTAAAATATATACATTTTCATAATTGGTATCTGTAAAGCATATTAAAAAAAGTTAGGCATTAATTGTAAAGAATTAAAAAAAACCAAGAAACAAAGTCCGGTACAAAATTTCCAATTCACTCGGACACTTAAAAGTTTTTAGTTTAATCTACAAAGTCAAGTACTGCTTATTGCAAAACCGATTCCTACTGCTTCGAGGCACGTAATAATTATGTCTAGTGGAGAAATGGACGGTATCACACCCCCTATAGCAAAAAATCTAAACTTGCCCTATCTCAACACTTTTTAAAACCAATCGGTCTGACATAACATTATAAAGTGAGAAATTATTGGTTAAACAACAATGCAGTATTTGAAATATATTGAAGTAAAATACCAAAATTAACTTTTCTAAATATTATTACGTTTATACAGAACATTAGCTTAAACTAAAATTTGGCGCCAACAGAGTGTCAATTCACATTTGCCACTCAACGTCAAAACTATAAAGAGGCAACGACGGAAGATATCAACAATAAATATACACTTTATGGGTTTGTCTCGCACCTTTCTACCTTTCACTTACAATTAAAGATCAAAGTTTCTTGGTTAAAATATATACATTTTCATAATTGGTTTCTGTAAAGCATATTAAAACAAGTAAGAAAATCACAGTCGGGCGTAACCGACTGTAAGAGGCCCTGTACCAGCACAGGTCGGCTAACAAACACACTAAATGTTCCCCTAGCTTATGACCAAACACATGACCACTTCTCACTGCACCACTAAGTGCCTTATAAAACATTTTTTTATGTATGAAACGAAAAGGGGGGTCGCTCAAATTCAATTGCTTATAAAATCGTCATTTATTATCCGATTTTGATGAACTTTTTGGATTTTGGCTTAGAAAGACGATATCTTTATACTGGCATACTTACTTTTTTTTGTGCCGAGGAAATTTTTAGCCTTGGGGGTGATTTTATGGGGAAGGGGGGGAGGGGCAAGATTTCAAAATAAACTTGTAAAATTCCGGAGCAGTCCTAGTCGAATGCAAAAAACACGAAGTCTCTATCTATTACCGTTTCCGAGATCCTTTCGTTCATACAGACGGACGGACGGACAGACGGACAGACGGACAGACGGACATGGCTATATCGACTCCTCTATCACTCCTGACCATAATGGGGGTAACTTTGGGGGGTCTCCGACAATTAGTTCTTCCTGTTACATACATTTGCACAAAACCAATAGGCTCTTGTACCTTCGGTACAGGGCCTAAAAAGTTAGGCATTAATTGTAAAGAATTAAAAAAAAACAAAGAAATCGTTCCTACTAACGTATGTATGTAAAATAAAATGTTTATACTGATTATGTAGACATAGTGTTTTAATTGTGTAATTGTCTACAATGGATCAGAACAAGACCATTCAACGTTTTTTTTTTCTTACATGCGGCTTTAACTTCGGCCAAAAAATCAATTGAAATAGAAATGGCGTTAGTTCTAAAAAAATTAATGGGCAACAAAAAAGTGTGTGAAGAAGCATAAGTACAATGGTCCTTCACAAATAAGTTCTTATATTGCACTGACGTTTTTAATTTAAAACGGGTTAGCAAAGAAAGAGTACATAAATATCAAATATCACTAAATAAGCAGCGTCTTTCCCCCTTACTCAGAAGTTACAAAATAAAAATTTAAATGCAGACCTAACGAATTTAGCTATTCTGAGACGAAAGCAGAAGTTTGATTTCAAAATTTATTTAACCGCACACTTGAAATGCAGGAAGACGCCAGAAATATTTGTAGCACGCAATGCAAGTTTATTGTGAGTTACATGTTCTATGGATCAACAGTCCAAATTATGTAAAAACAACGGTTTCAATCGGATGAAATTATTGGCGAGGATTAATCTATTTTTGTGACAAAAGAAATTCCGTTAAAGTTAATAGATAAACATAAGCAAGTAATTTGGCTTAATAGTACTCCACAATTCAATTTGCGTTGACCTTTGAAAATGGAATTTATTTCGGAAACCACTACTCTTATATTGAATATAAAAATTATTTGAATATCGAAATTTAAAACCTTATCAAGCATATACATTATTTTTACAAAGAAAAACATATTTGTCAAAAAAGGAACACATACTAATTCCTATCAATCATGTAACCGATATGTGGAAACCAGCGACTTCAACTCAAAATTTTTTTAAAGATAACTTCGAGAGTCTGTAATATGGTGTAAGCCCCTAACATGCATGAATTCGATTTCTAGAGTTTGTGCTAAGCATCTCGTATACGGTTGAAATATTCTGACAGAGTGGAAGAATTATTGCGTAAACAGCATTTCTAAAAAATGCTGTGGGATGACATGGGTAGTGGGATTATCAACGTCGGCAATGCTAGAAGAAGATGCAAATGTTGAGTTGTTATTATCCATTGTAACAATCTATATGCTACTATCGAGCGACTTCCCCATTATCGGTACTCCGGGTATAGCTCAGTGTTTCCTCAGGGATGGGACCGACCAGCGATAATTTATACTTTATCACACGAGAAAATACATCCTGACATTTGCGATGGCGATAATGAGGAATACGAACACAAAAAGTAGGGAGATCACAAATGTTTTTTATCCCCCGTGCCCCACCCTTCCTGAAGTTGCATGTAATATCCGCTCCGGCAACTCCCAAAAAAAAAATGCTCTAAAGCATTATACGCGTTGACTGTTATTCCATATTGTCTTATGCATCATTTTCCAGTGACCCACATATTAATGAACTATTTCATTCCTTTTTCATTTTACAACATACAAATATTTAATAAAGATTTCATTTATGCTATTTTTATAATAAATTTTTTTATAAAGTCGAAAATTTATCCTTTAAAAACTACTTACAACATCAATATTATTAAGACAAAAATTCATTCGCTGAGTCGCCTTAAACCGACGGTATTTGAAAACATATTGATTATTATTCAGCCTGGAGAGTAGGAGCTATGCATATACAAAATTGTAATATTCTACCCGCTTTTTATGTCTGCTTGGAAAGATTTTCCCTACCTATTAGAGCGCTCTTAAGGCTTTAGGGCCAAACTGTCGTAACATGGCTGTAAACTGGCTCAATTATCTTTTCCTTCTTTTTCTTTAACTAATTGTGGCAGAATCTAATTTGATTTACCCGGGCTGCCGATTTTTATTTACATTCAGTACATTTGGGCGAGCCTTTTGTGGTTATATCACTATAGACTTACTCATAAACTCTTGCTGCTCATTTTCCTTTATAAAGATATCTAGGTCTCTAGAAGAATTAATCTATTAGACAATCATTATATAGTACGATAAGGTTAAGCAAATCTAAGTTTTAAATATTGAATAGTTGAGAAATAACGTATTATTTAAATTTTTAATGCATGGCTATAGTTAGGTTAATAGCGCCGCAAACTCGATCAAATGCTGATGTAGGGTATCAAAAAATATTGTGCCGCGGTCATCCAATTGATTTCGGCTAATTAATTTCGGTCGACGAAAATCAGACAACCTTGCTTCAATTTAAGTAGTGTGCACGCGTCAGGTACTCGATCCTCCTTTACTTAATACTTGTTGTTGCGGTTTAATCAGAATTGAAGGGTTATGACCGGCGCTTCCGCTTGGTTGATACCCTAACTTGCGCGAAATTATTGTTACGTCTAGTTCGCGGAACAATCTCGGCTTATAAAGAAAAATGACAAATTAGAAAAACCTTCTCAAGTGGTCTATATGGTAGGCGTCACTGTCTTGTGCTGCTCCAACGTTGTCGGATCACTCCGGCCCACGATTCACCGGTGAAGATAATACCGCGGTTGTTAATCCGGGCTGGTGCTATATCGTTGTGATCTGTGCCTGCGGATAACAAAACGACCACTCCCGCCGTTGTTGCTGGCGCCGGTGCAGATGCTTTAAGCTGTTGTCTCGGATAGCGCCACTCGGTGTCACACAGCTAATGCGCTAATTGCATTTCTTGGGTAGTTTCTTTTATTTTACCACACAATCTAAGTTTTGGTTCTATTCCAATATTTTCTTTTCCGCTGTACTTTCCTTTTTTTTGTGTCACTCCTCCAAAAACCATGCGTGTCTCTTTTTCTTATTTTCAGCTCCTCCAAAAGTCATTCACTCTTACCGGCCATCTTGACTCCTTCCCTTCGTCTCGTCTTTCCAGGATTCTCATTCCGTTAATTTGTTGCCATAGCCGTTACATATTTAACCTGAGCACACGTAACACCATTTTAAATTTTAATGTTGAAACTCTCAATAACTTACATCCAATTTCCCCAACTATGCACAACGTTTTGGTGCATGGGCACCAAATTTTGGAAAGTATCATTCTTTCTTATTCTCCTTATTGAAACGTTTCATAATATTGAAGGGCCCCTTATTTATTGCAGCATGAGATAAGGAACGTGCGTGTTACATTAATTAGATTTGATGTTATCTACAAGACTGGCTGTACCCGGCACGCTTTGCTGTGCCCAGTAAAAGTTATTTTCATCACACAATATAATCTCCTCCTACTCGACTCCAAGCACTTCTCTACTTCTTTCAGCAATATTTAAAACCGAACAATCAAATAACTTTTTTTAACTTTTAAACTATGAAACTTTACTCTCTTATCTTAACTTGATTACTTCATCCGATCCCATTAAAATGTATACCAAATTTCATCCATGTGCTACAAAAAGATGCAAAGATATGTTGAATTTTTTTGTATCGCTTGTATAGGGGTGGGTATAGCCCCCTCCAATTTTTACTAAACTTAACTCGATTACTTTTCCCGATCCCATTAACATGTGTAATAAATTTCGTCCCCGTACCTCAGATAGATGCAAAGATATGTTGAATTTTTTTGTATCGCTTGTGTAGGGGTGGGTATAGCCCCCTCCGATTTTTACCAAACTTAACTCGATTACTTTTCCCGATTCCATTAACATGTGTAACAAATTTCGTCCCCGTACCTCAGATAGATGCAAAGATATGTTGAATTTTTTTGTATCGCTTGTATAGGGGTGGGTATAGCCCCCTCCGATTTTGACCAAACTTAACACTATTACTTTTCCCGATCCCATTAACATGTGTAAAAAATTTCGTCCCCGTACCTCAGATAGATGCAAAGATATGTTGAAGTTTTTTGTATCGCTTGTATAGGGGTGGGTATTGCCCTCTCCGATTTTGACCAAACTTAACACGATTACTTTTCCCGATCCCATTAACATGTGTAACAAATTTCGTCCCCGTACCTCAGATAGATGCAAAGATATGTTGAATTATTTTGTATCGCTTGTGTGGGGGGGGTGGGGCATAGCCCCCTCCGATTTTGACCAAATTTAACACGATAACTTTTCCCGATCCCAATAACATGTGTAATAAATTTCGTCCCCGTACCTCAGCTGGATGCAAAGATATGTTGAATTTTTTTTATCGTTTGTATGGGGGGTGGGGCACAGCCCCCTCCTATTTTGACCAAACATTACGCGATTACTTTTCCCGATCCCATTAAGATGTGTAATTAATTTCGTCCCCGAACTTGAAATGGATGCAAAGATATGTTGAATTTTGTTTATCGCTTGTATGGTGGGTGGGGCATAGCCCCCTCCGATTTTGACCAAACTTAACACGATAACTTTTCCCGATCCCAATAACATGTGTAATAAATTTCGTCTCCGTACCTCAGCTGGATGCAAAGATATGTTGAATTTTGTTTATCGTTTGTATGATTTGACCAAACATAACACGATTACTTTTCCCGATCCCATTAAGATGTGTAATAAATTTCGTCCCCGAATTTCAAATGGATGCAAAGATATGTTGAATTTTGTTTATCGTTTGTATGGGTGGTGGGGCATAGCCCCCTCCGATTTTGACCAAACTTAACACGATTACTTTTCCCGATCCCATTAACATGTGTAATAAATTTCGATTTTGACCAAACATAACACGATTACTTTTCCCGATCCCATTAAGATGTGTAATAAATTTCGTCCGCGAACTTCAAATGGATGCAAAGATATGTTGAATTTTGTTTATAGTTTGTATGGGTGGTGGGGCATAGCCCCCTCCGATTTTGACCAAACTTAACACGATTACTTTTCCCGATCCCATTAACATGTGTAATAAATTTCGATTTTGACCAAACATAACACGATTACTTTTCCCGATCCCATTAAGATGTGTAATAAATTTCGTCCCCGAACTTCAAATGGATGCAAAGATATGTTGAATTTTGTTTATCGTTTGTATGTACCGATTTTGACCAAACTTAACACGATTACTTTTCCCGATCCCATTAACATGTGTAATAAATTTCGTCCCCGTACCTCAGATGGATGCAAAGATATGTTGAATTTTGTTTATCGCTTGTATGGGGGGGTGGGGCATAGCCCCCTCCAATTTTGACCAAACTACGCACGATTAATTTTCCCGATCCCATTTACATGTGTAACAAATTTCGTCCCCGTACCTTAGATAGATGCAAAGATATGTTGAATTATTTTGTATCGCTTGTATAGGGTTGGGTATAGCCCCCACCTATTTTGACCAAATTTAACACGATTACTTTTCCCGATCCCATTAACATGTGTAACATATTTCGTCCCCGTACATCAGATAGATGCAAAGATATGTTGAATTTTGTTTATCGCTTGTATGGGGGGTGGGGCATAGCCCCTTCCGATTTGGACCAAATATAGCACGATTACTTTTCCCGATCCCATTAACATGTGTAACAAATTTCGTCCCCGTACCTCAGATGGATGCAAAGATATGTTGAATTTTGTTTATCGCTTGTATGGTGGGTGGGGCAGAGCCCCGTCCGATTTTGACCAAACTTTACTCGAACACTCTCCTGAATGAACTGAAGATCGTCTGTGAATTTCAGCTCAATCGGTTCGATGGTTTCGCTTCCTATAAGGAACATTCATACATAGATAGATAGATAGATATGTACAAGATTCATTTTTATATATATAGATTCATTTTTATATATATAGATAGTTCTGATTCCCCAACGTGCAACATTATAAAAAACTATACTAAAAAAATAGGCTTTGTAATAAATGTAAATAAAAACTAAAATGTTTGCTTTTATATTCTTCGAGATGTATTATGTATGTTTGTTGCAATAAAAAAAGAATATTGGAAATAATAATTTATATATAAATACTAGCTGTACCCGGCACGCTTTGCTGTGCCCAGTAAAAGTTATTTTCATCACACAATTTATTCTCCTCCTACTCGACTCCAAGCACTTCTCTACTTCTTTCAGCAATATTTAAAACCGAAAAATCAAATAACTTTTTTTATCTTTTAAACTATGAAACTTTATTCTCTTATCTTAACTTGATTACTTCATCCGATCCCATTAACATGTATACCAAATTTCATACATGTGCTTCAAATAGATGCAAAGATATGTTGAATTTTTTTGTATCGCTTGTGTAGTGGTGGGTATAGCCTCCTCCGATTTTGACCAAACTTAACACGATTAATTTTCCAGATCCCATTAACATGTGTAACAAATTTCGTCCCCGTACCTCAGATAGATGCAAAGATATGTTGAATTTTTTTGTATCGCTTGTATAGGGGTGGGTATTGCCCTCTCCGATTTTGACCAAACATAACACGATTACTTTTCCCGATCCCATTAACATGTGTAACAAATTTCGTCCCCGTACCTCAGATAGATGCAAAGATATGTTGAATTATTTTGTATCGCTTGTGTGGGGGGGTGGGGCATAGCCCCCTCCGAATTGGACCAAATTTAACACGATAACTTTTCCCGATCCCAATAACATGTGTAATAAATTTCGTCCCCGTACCTCAGCTGGATGCAAAGATATGTTGAATTTTGTTTATCGCTTGTATGGTGGGTGGGGCATAGCCCCCTCCGATTTGGACCAAACATAACACGATTACTTTTCCCGATCCCAATAACATGTGTAATAAATTTCGTCCCCGTAACTCAGCTGGATGCAAAGATATGTTGAATTTTGTTTATCTTTTGTATGGGGGGTGGGGCACAGCCCCCTCCGATTTTGACCAATCATAACACGATTACTTTTCCCGATCCTATTAACATGTGTAATAAATTTCGTCCCCGTACCTCAGCTGGATGCAAAGATATGTTGAATTTGGTTTATCGTTTGTATGGGGGGTGGGGCAAGGCTCCCTCCGATTTGGACTACATATAGCACGATTACTTTTCCCGATCCCATTAACATGTGAGCAATACGTAGTCCTACCAGTAAGTAGTACATAAACATGGCCAAGGAGATGTAGCATACAGAAAAGATAAAAACAATTTCAAGTATCAAATAAAATAAATAATACACTTTTTGTTTAGTTGCCTGTTACTTCTTCTTAAATGTTACCAACTTGTACCATCATTAGTCATTTTACATTATTTTTTTCAGGC
>JAWNNP010000578.1:0-15597 GCA_035044805.1 Leucophenga maculata
ATATACCAAGCGTTCATCAGACCATTATTAGCATATGCATGCAATATTTGGTCCAATATTTCTCCCTCTTTCATGGAAAAATTGCGTTTATTCGAGAGAAAATGTTTAAGATTATGCACTTTACTGTTCAGATCAACAGAAAGTAACTATAGAAAATATGTACCAAATAAAAAACTTTACTACGCAGCTAATATCCATAGAATCGACAACTTCATAATAAGACTCATTCGCAAGCATATAGTGCGGTGCACCGAGTTCTATGAAAATAATTTTATTATGGCCCCATACTATGAAGACGATCGATACATAACAAAGTCATTGCATCGGGCTTTGTACCACCAGAGGCATTCGTGCTGCTAGATAAAAGAGAACTAATTCAGAGCCGTAGTGGTATACCGGTGTTTTATCACTTCCACAGGTGTGCTACAAATAAATCAGCTTCTGAGAACCATTTACAAGAAGAGAACTGGCTCTTCGATAAAACAATTCCCCTAAGTGATACAAAAGTGGAAAGAAAATCGTACTGGTGGCTAGCAGATTAGTCGATTCATCCTTATAAATCCCAACCTTCATCCTTCTCCCCTCACTATTATGCTTTTATCTTAATAAATATATAAATAATGTTTTTTAAAACAATTTTTTTTCGTTACATAACTAGGTAATAATATTATATATAATATATGTAAGCATTTATTAGTATACACAAAAATGTGAAACCTATCATTAATTTTGAAACACTAGAGAGCTCGTTGTAGAATTTTTAAGTCATATATAGTTCATAAAATAAACGGTTAAAAAAAAAAAAAAATGTCAGATTGTGTTGATAAACTGAAGAAGGCGGTATCAATTATTGCAATGCGAATAATCATGTAATATCTTTGTGCCAGTCGTTTAGTGCATTGCCTGTGTCGCAGAGGTTTGATTTATAAAAAGTAACCAAATGTGCATAAATTGCCTTAAAAAGAACACATGGTTTCCAAATGCAAATCTGCGAAATGTCGTGTTTGTCATAAATCCCATAATTCGTTGCTTCCTTTTTACTTTGCTTCAAATCAACAACAGAGCTTTAACTTTTCGCAGAAAGCTGAGGTAGCGCCGAGTCAGCCATCATTTTCACAGGCATTCGTTAATCATGAGATCAAGAGATTTTGTCTACAGCAGCTGCTAAGATTCGTGACAGATTTGGCCAATATCAATATGCGAGAACTCTGCTTGACTCTGGTTCATAAGTAAATTTTATGGCTGAAGAACTAACTCAGAGACTTCCATTGCCTCGTGAAAACAAGAGCTTAAATATTGTTACTGTGGGAAAGGCTTACTCAACTGTAAAACATAAAATTCATGCAACAGTAGAGTCTCGTATTAACTCTCATGAATTTTCAACAGATTTTTCGATTTTGCGATCGATATCAACCGGATCATGATATCCCGATCATGATATTCCAACAAATGTGCAGTTGGCAGATCCCAAATTCTTCAAACCACAGCGTGTGAATTTGCTACTCTGAGCAGAAACATTTTTTGATTTAATTTGTGTGGACCAAATAATAATTAGTCCAGATTTACCTTCTCTGTAAAAGACTCTTCTTGGTTGGATAATGTCTGGAAAGTACAAGCAAGATAGTATAATCAGACCTGCTTGTAAATTGTCGACAATTAATAAATGTTCTCTCGACTTCTTGGTACAACGCTTCTGGGAATCGGAACCAATCCCAGAGGAGTCGAAGGCTGTACAATTTACAGCTGAACAGATGGAATGCGAAGAAAATTTTTCTAGAACGGTGCATAGGTTGTCATGTGGTATGTACGAGGTGAGGCTTCCCTTTAAAAGGGCCAAACGGCGTTTTTTGTCGCTAGAAGGAAGATTAGCGAGAGATAGCAACTTAAGGGGATTGTTCATGGACTTCATGACTGAATACATTCAACTCAATCATATGTCCCAAGTTGACAACCAAGTTCCTTCAAGATCACACTATTTTATCCCGCATCAATGCATCTTGAGGCCTTATAATAGTACAACCAAATTGTGCGTTGTCTTCGATGCATCATGCAAAACATCATCATCGGTATCTTTGGTTGGTCCTACTGTACACAGGGAACTTTACTCGACCCATATCCGTTTTCATCTGCATAAATAAGCTATTACAGCAGATATCTCCAAAATGTAACGCCAGGTACAAGTTGCGGAAAATTAAATTAAATCGCCTACTTTTAAATACAGATTGGTCTGCTTTGAATTGTTGTACAGATATTGAATTGGCATTGAATATTTTTTATTTTACCATTTTCAATTATTTTGACAGATGTATTCCATATACTTTTATTTAAGTTCAGTAAAAAGACAGCCTTGGTTCTCTCGTAGTCTTTGCAGATTAAAGAATGTTAAGTCACGTTTATTAAAAAATATAAACGCAGTGGCTCTAACTCTGATTTTTCTAAGTATTGTGTTGAGCGGTCTGACTTTAACGCAAGTTATACAAAACATGCGTCGCAATCCAAAATCTTTCTTTATCTTCGTAAAAACGAAACGCGCTACTGCAGCGTACCCATGTCAATTATTTTTTAATGATATATATGTGGGTTCTTTAGTTTTTAATAGTTAGAAATGATATTGTTTATATTTACATATAGTAATATTTGCGGAATTAAAGGATTAATGTAATACTTCAATTAATACATCAGATATTTGGTTGACCGCGCGTCGTTTAATATGCGAACCGTCGTTGTCACACACATTCATCTTTTGTCTTCAACTGAAGCAATGCTTGTGCCCAGAGCACGTCATTGCTTCGTCGTCATTGCAATCATCGTTGTTGTTGTGCTTGCGTTGGCTTCCTTCTATTCTGGTGTTGCCTAGTCACTTGGCGTTGTCTTATCTTCTCCCTCTTCGTCTCTGCAATCGTCGTCGCTGTTGTTGCTCGATCGCTGTCTCCTTCTGTTATGCTGTTGTCTAGGAACTTCTTAGCGTCTCCGCAGAATGCCAACCCACATTCGGCCATTCTGACTATACATTCGTCTCGAATGTATCGTTATCATCATTGGTAGGATCTCCGGTGTGCCACGGCTTCATGTACTCGGCACACGTGGTGGTGTTTTTCGGTCCATCGCTGTTGTCAACTTTTAATACATCATACGAGTTGTTGTGCTTCGCCTTAATGACTTGGTATGGCCCCAAATATTTTTTTATGGCCACAAAATCATTGAACTGCTTTGCTTTCTTACGTCACAAATTGTAGGAATTCTTGTTTTCATCTTGTAGTTTCAATATTTGCGATTTAGCCTTCGAACGTAGTTCATCTCAGTCACCGTTGAACATAGCCGACCCACGGTCTGATATGATGAGTGATGGGTTTCCGAATACTGCGCTCTGGTTGTATAATCTTGTGATAACTTCATTTGCAGTTTGAGATTTTGTTGGGTAAAGCCAACAAAACTTCGTTGGGACGTCTTCTTTTCGGAGTGGATGCAGCATACCCTCTTGTTTGCCTCTTTTGCGATTGTTCAAAATGCACGGAATACAGCAATCAATGTACTTTTGGATTTTGTCGTCGATTCCAAGTATAAAGTATTCTTTATCGATTAGCTCTTCGGTCTTCTTTACTGCAAAGTGTCCTCTATCATGAGCGCTACTTATGATCTGTTTCTGCATATCGTTTGGAACAACTATCAGCTCTGTGTCCTTTGCCAATTTGAAGACTAAATCGGACTTTAAAAAATAATAGTCGAACATATTATTTTCATTTCCAAGGACCTCTTTTATAGTTCTAATTTTTTCGTCGTGTTTTTGTGCCTCTCTTATGCCCAGTCGAATGTTTTCGTCGGTAATTGTCATCACGGGTTGCCGGCTAAGTGCATCGAAATGTTTCATGCGAACGCCGCTTCGATGCTCCACTCCACAGTGTACCACTGCTAGTACCTCCAGCTCATAGCTACTGTATCTTCGTTGCGCGTCTGCAGTTTTCTTTGACATGTAGTATATGGGGTGTAATTGGTTATCATCAGGCGACTTCTGTAGTAGTACAGCCATCTATCCATGCGTCTGTGTGAAGTTCTGTCTCGTATTCCTGGTTGTATAAATTCAGTACTGGGTTCTCTATAAGTAACTTTTTTAAAGCCTTAACGGTATTTTCTTCTTTTATAGTAAATTCAAACTTTATATTCTTTTTAGTTAAGTCAGTTTAAGGTTTGGCAATACTTGCGTAGTTTGGCATAAATATACTGAAATATCCAGTAAGTCCTAAGAAACTTTCCAAATGCTTCGTTGTTTGTGGCATTTTAAATTTGGTTACGGCGTCAATGATATCAGGAGATGGGTATATCTTTCGATTTTCGATGATATAACCAAGGAATTTTATACGCGTGCTCAGGAAATTTCATTTCTTTAAATTAAGTTCTAGGCCATAATAAAGCCATAATCGTTGCAGGTTTCGATGACTTCTTTCAAACGTTGTATCGCTTCAACATCATCTTTGGCAGGTATGATTATATCGTCGACATAGGTTAAGGCGATACCTCTACGTGAAAGGTTTCGGAATATATCATTGATGTGTCTCTGAGAAACGCCTGGCGAGTTTGATAGTCCAAACGGTACCTTTCTAAATTGAAATTGGCCACTTTGAGTAATGAAAGACGTAAATTTTCTGCTTGCTTCAGCCACCAGAACGTTAAAAAATCCGTTTTTCAAATCGATTGTACTAAAAATTTTAGCGTGTTGCAGTCGGTCTTACTGATCCTCTATTAACGGCAGTGGAAAATGGTCATTAACAATCACCTTGGTAATACGGCGATAGTCCACGCAGAGTCTAGCTGAGCCATTGTGTTTTTTTTTGTCAGAACTATGGGACTTGTATATTTCGATGTCGATTCTTCGATTATTCCGTCTTTAAGCCATTCTTCGATTTTTTCGTCAACGATCTTCGATTCCGAAAACGCTACTCGACGTGGTCGTGAAAAAATTGATAAATCATTTTTTAAAGTTAAAGATTTTGTTGGTTTGTAGTTAGAAATTAATTCTCGAACTTCTTTTTTGCATGATTTGCTCGCGGCTTCATTTATTTAAAATATTTCATCGTCGATCGCGTTTATTTGATATATGTTGGTGTCGTCATTTTCGCGATTGTCTTTCGGTATTTTTCGTACGTTCAAACCGTTTCGACTAAAAATTATTTCGGCATACACACATATTTCTTCGCCAATTATTAACTTCATATTGAAACATTTAATGTGAACTTCATAAAAGTTCAACGAATATTGTTCACCGTCAATTAAAATTTGTGCTTTAAATTGTCTAATTGGATCAATTTTATTCGCTTCGCGATAACCACCGAATCCGACGAGAACTACACCTGATCTTTCTAACTTTGGCCTGCCTATTTCATTATAAAAGTCTTCGCGTATGATATTAAATTTGCTTCCTGTATCAAACAGGGCTATACACTTTTTGTTTTTAATGCGTTATTTAATTTTTCGGCAGCACCGTAAGTGTATTTAAATTGTTTTCACTACTTTTCTCGTTAATACAATTCTTCGAGATGTGACCGAATTCATTGCATTTGTAATATATTTTTCCTTTTTCTTCATTTTTGCAATTGTTCGACAAATGCCCTTTCTCGCCACAGTTTTAACAATGCACATCTTTTTTCATAACTTTGTTATCATACCGTCCTTTTAGTTCTTTTTGTTTTGCACTGTTTTCGTTTTGTTTGGTTTTGTTGATGAACGGCTGCACAATATTTATAGTTATTTGTACACACTAACATAAGCACATAAGTATGCACACGCATAAGAGTAGATAACGTATTCTCGTTCTATGCATAAGTGTAGGTAGCACAAGGAGAGTGACAAACATGCACATTATCGCATAGTCTTCATATACAAACTTAGTCGTAAGAGAACAACAGATCGATGCGGACGCAACGCTGTAATACAGTCCACTAAAATCAAGAAAAAATCGATAAGTTAACAAAAATAAATTTACGTATAAAAAGAATTCCAAGACACACGTCTTATTTTTCATCATCGCGAACTTGTTGGTCCTTCGTAGTCGGATCTGGTGTTAATTATTACTGGGTATTTGTGTTAATTGTTCACAATGGAACAATTAAAATTGCTTACAAAAGCGAGAGGTCGGTCAAAGGCAAGCATTACACGCCTGTTGACCTACGCTCAACAACCCCCAGACGGGTACAACTTGGACATAATCAACGCTATGCTGAGCAGACTCAACGTGGCTTGGAAAGAACTCGAACAAGTAGGAGACAATATGTGCCTATATGAGGACATTGAAGGGTATGTCGACCCCGCAACAGACAACGAAATTTATGAATTTATTTGACAGCGATCGCTCTCTTTGAATCGCTTAAACGCTCACTGGAGCCAATAACAACAACAAAGCAACAGGTACAGATAAACGAAATTGCAAACAACGACGCTATTTTTCGCCTGGTACAACAACAAATAGATTTTTTTCAACGGTTTTCTGGAAACGAAACCACAACAACAACCCACGCGGCCACTGTGGCGCCGGTAAAAGATAACGAGCTACCGAAAATTCAAATCAAACAGTTTGGTGGTGACTACAAAGAATGGCCTGCTTTTAAAAACATTTTTGGAAGCACTGTACACAATAAGCAACATTTGGGAAGGACTCAGAAATTCCACTATTTGAAATCAATTTTAATCAACGAAGCTGCAAGTGTTGTACGACATATATCGATCACCTTCGATTCTTCGTAAGGTGACTGATGGTGCAAATGAAGTCATACGCGGTTTGGATGCAGTTGGACAGACAAGTCGTGACTGCTGGATTAACTACATGATCTTAGCAAAAATTGATTCAGAGTCCAGACGTAAATGGATAGAAACAAGCCGAGATGTTGAATCGCCAACTGTCGACGAGCTATTCAAATTTCTTGACGCACGCTGTGAGGAGTTTGAATTAAGTAACCGTACTGCTGCTGCAGAGATTAAGAGTGAGGTATACAATAAAACAAATAAAGCTGTTCGCACATTCGTTACTACTGACTGCGGTAAATGTTTAAAATGTAACTCAACGGAGCATTTCTTGCATGAATGTACTCAGTTTATCAACTTGACACTTGATCAACGCCGCGACTACATTAAAACTAAATCGCAATGTTTTAACAATGAGACAATGAGTCACATTGCGCGAGCGCATCACGCTACTACTAACGCTAAGTCACAAGGACTGAGAAAAAGCATACAGCCCACAGCATTGGTATGTGTACAAAACGCACAAGGCACATACACATTTTGTCGAATACTCCTGGACAGTGGATCTGAACTGTCATACATATCCGAGCGCTGCGTACAGGCACTTGGGCTTATACGTACACCAGCGCGGATACTGATATCTGGAATATCATCGGTAAAGGCTGAAGCCACAAGGGGTTTTAGTAACTTGATCATCAAATCAAGAATATCAAAAGACACATTAAATGTTACAGCTTATGTTTTAGGAAACATAACATCGACCTTGGCAAGGCACACAATAGATTCATCATCGCTTAAAGTATTTGATGGTATTCAACTCGCAGATCCAGATTTCAATACTACATCGGCAATAGACATTCTGTTAGGTGCAGACTACGTATGGGCTGCTTTTACAGGCAACAAAATGTATGACAGCCAAGGCAACACAATCGCCATTTCAACAATATTTGGATGGGTCATAACGTCAATCGAATCTTCACACTCATCAGCAACTACAACATTGTTGGCTACTATCGATATAGACGCCTCGCTTCAAAAGTTTTGGGAGTTAGAGAACATGAATCTCAACATTCAACAGGATGCTGACAATGATATGGTTGAGCAGCACTTTCTCAACACACACACGCGTGATTCCAATGGGAAGTATATCGTAGAGCTTCCATTCAAGGTGACAAACGCAGAGTTTGCAGACACACTTCAAGGACCACTGACTCGCTTTTACTCAGTGGAACGTCGCCTACAAAGAGATGAAAAATTACAACTGTAATACATACATTTCATGCGAGAGTAAATTCAACTAGGTCACATGCAAGAGCTTCAACCTGAGGAAGTCAGCACACCGACTAGGCAGATCTTCTATATGCCCCATCATCCAGTTATGGGACAGAAACTGATGCTGCTGATTGCGCATCAAGAGGCATGCTTGCGGCCAATCTTCTCAACTTCGATCTTTGGTGGAACGGTCCATCATGGCTGCACTCGCAACACGATTACACGGTAATGTTACAACGCTCACAATATTCTAGTACCATTTCAGATACGCAAGCAAACGCTGAATTAAAGTCTACTGCACTGACAACACTGATCGCTACAGCATCTACATCGTCTTCACTTGACCTACTGATAGACCGAGTTTCTTCCTGGACAAAGCTCGTTTGTATCGTTGCGTATATACTACGCTTTGTTAAACGCATCAGGTCATCATCACACATTGACTCACGTTCCATATCACTCACGTTCGACGAGGTCAACGATGCACGCATTCTATATCTACGACATGCACAAATATGCTTTAAGGATGAGCGACATTTACTGCTTGCAAATAAACCATTAAATTGTCGGTCACTGCTTCTCACACTTTCGCCTATACTATGTGAGCATGGTATACTACGTGTTGGTGGTCGATTGGGCAATTCTCAATTGGCTGCAGAGGTGAAACATCCAGTTATTCTACCAAAACGACATCGCATCACTAAATTGTTATTGGAACATGAGCACTGGATAAACTTACATCCAGGGGTTTCTGCACTATTCGGCATTGTTCGTCAAAGGTACTGGATTCTCGGCGCACGTAACTTAATACGAAAACTTACTCACGACTGTTTAAGATGTTTTCGTCAACGTCAACATACTACAACACAAATCATGGCCGATCTGCCCGCTGTTCGAGTACAGCAGGCATTTGCTTTTGAAAATACTGGGTGCGACTACGCTGGTCCTATTTTACTCAAGGTAAACAAGGGACGAAATCCACGCAAAGAGAAAGGCCGCGGAAAATGCGCACAAATCTACAGCGACAATGGAAAGAATTTCGTTGGCGCAAACCGAGCACTAAACGAAATGCAACAACTTATTCTATCGCAAAAACACAATGACATGGTCGCACAAACACTGGCGAATGAAGGCATTGAATGGATCTTCATACCGCCACATGCACCACACTGGGGTGGTAAATGGGAGTCTGCGGTACGCTCAATAAAGCTGCATCTCCGTCGCGTTATCGGCAACGCTATTCTAACATTTCAACAAATGCATACTCTACTTGCACAAATCGAAGCAGTGGTAAACTCACGTCTACTGTACGCAACATCAGACACTGACGTAACATATCTGTCACCTGCACATTTCTTGTTTGGTCGTCCTTACACAACAGTTCCAGATGCTGATCTCAATCAAGTGCCACTGAATCGTTTGGGTTACTGGCAACAGACACAAGCTATGTTCCAAGGCTTTTGGAAACAATGGTATCAGGAATACTTGATTACACTACAACTGGAAATGTCGTTCTAATCAAGGATTCGTGTACACCACCAGCATCATAGCCTCTAGCACAAGTTATTGAAACATACCCTGGACCTGATGGTTTGGTACGCGTCATCAAGCTGAAAACTTCAACTGGAGAAACAACACGACCTATAACTAAGATTGCAATAATACCTATATATGTGCACACTAACATAAGCACATAAGACTAGAGAACGCATTCTCGTTATATGTATAAGTATGAGTAGCACAAGGAGAGTAACAAACATGCACATTATTGCATAGTCTTAATATACAAATTTAGTCGTAAGAGAACAACAGATCGATGCGGACGCAACGCTGTACTACAGTCCACAAAAATCAAGAAAAAATCGTTAAATTAACAAAAATAAAAGTACATGTAATAAGAATTCGAAGACACGCGTCTTATTCTTCTTCAAGGATAAATTTACAATTGATTTATCATGGCATTCTTAGCTGACCCAACTAACTGTGCTAAGCATCTCTTTGTGTTTCTAGGCACTGTACCGAAGGTACAAGATCCTTTTGGTCTTGTGCAAATGTATGTAACAGGTAGAAATAATGGTCGGAGACCCACAAATTTACCCCCACTATTATACTTCCGTCCTCCCTTTGCATACATAAAAAAATTTTTTATAAGGCACTTATTCTTGGAATGAAAGGTGGAATGAAAATACTTTTCGTTACTATAATTTTTTTTTATTAATTTCCTACCTTTTTATTTAGCTAAGGAATCATTTGTGTTTGTTAGGTAAAAGGCCCCTTACAGTCGTTTAGCCCGACTGTAATTTTCTTAATTGTTCTTTTCTGAGACCATAACACAAAATGTATCTAGTGACGCTAGATTCCCTGAAATCTTCTGTTGCCTTCTACGCACAAGGCAGGCTGTAAAGTTTATGAATTGTAATACATACTTCCCTCAACGTGCACTCGCTTTTCCCCCAACTCATCTGTTCGATTAGCATACTTCATCGCATCATACCTTCTAATTATGAGGGAATAATTAAGACAAAAAATAAAAAAACGTATCGTAGAATGGAGTATGCCCGGGAGTGTATTCAAAAACTTCCCAAAGTTTCATGGTGATCGGATGAAAGGTGTAGTAATCCTTACAAACATACATATGTATGTACAGGTTGTCAAGAAAGTGTTTTCGTTTAAAGAAAAATTCATATTTTTCCCCTTGTTATCAAAAAAGAAAGGTAATGTATGATATTTTGTACGGTTTTTTTAGTCTTTTCTTATTATTTATTTATTTCTTAAGCATATAAAATAAATAAAACTACATTTTTTTTCAAAATCAAAATAGGCCTTACAAAATTAGATTGTCAATAAAGTGTTTTCGTTTAAAAGAAGTAGGTGATCACTTCAGGCTAAACTGAAAATATAAATTGTTTAGTATTTAGTGTAATAGACTTAGGCTTTTGCAACATCATTTAGCCTTGTTAGGCCCTGTACCGAAGGTACAAGAGCCTATTGGTTTTGTGCAAATGTATGTAACAGGAAGAACTAATTGTCGGAGACCCCCAAAGTTACCCCCATTATGGTCAGGAGTGATAGAGGAGTCGATATAGCAATGTCCGTCTGTCCGTCCGTCCGTCTGTATGAACGAAAGGATCTCGGAAACGGTAATAGATAGAGACTTCGAGTTTTTTGCATTCGACTAGGACTGCTCCAGAATTTCACAAGTTTATTTTGAAATGTTGGTACAGGGCTTCTTACAGTCGGTTACGCCCGACTGAAATTTCCTTACTTGTTTTAATTGAATTTATAATTTATTTAATACAATTTTTTTGGAATCTTACTCCATGCTTTAAAATGCCAAGGTACTGTGTTTTCAATAAACACCAATTCGCCCATTTGTTTGCTAGATATACACCCCCATGCCATGACAGACAGTTTGCCAATGTTTTTATTTTGCAGAGCTGCTAACGGTTTCCGCCGTTTCGTTTCGTGCGAAAACTATTGATAATAATGCAATGTATGATACTGAACTACGACTTTGCAGAACACATTATCATCTAGAAAAGTGTCGCGAAAAAAATTAACCGCCGTTTGTTAGTCTCGCATAAACTAAAAAACGGCTCGCAAAAACGGATCGTTTTAATACAGGGATGGAATCCTCAAGTTTAGGTGAAAAATCGATAAATAATAAATAGGTAATTGTGTATGGGAATCTCTACTTCAGATTACTTTTAATAGATGGCGTTTGTGGTGGAACTATTAGACGATATACGATGGTGTTACTGGGATCGGAACCAAATCACTTCAAGGGTTTGGTCAATGTCGAAGGGGACGGTGCCCCACCACCGTATAAGCGATGAAGAGAATTCAACATATCTGCATCTGTTTGCTCTTATAATTCGCGGTTTTGAGGGAAGAGCGTGTTCTTGGCTTTCTTTAAAATCCAACCCATAGGCTGCTAAAAGTTTTGCATTAAAATGAATACATTTTGTAGCCTACCTTAAGCGTCGAAGGTAACAGCAGATATCAGGGAATCTAGCGTCACTAGATACAAGCTATGACATAGTCTCATATAGCGAATCACAAAGGATTGTGTAGCAGAGCACTCGGCGTTAACTTACCATTACCCATTACCAATTAGCATTACCAATGGACCCCACCATTACCCACTGCCAATTAGCATTACCATTTCCCATTACCATCAAGTTGGATTACACATTTCGGCTATAGAGTTCAGAAGTTATTTTTAGACATTACTGAACCCATGCCAAAGAAATATTGAAATACTTTACGCACCATATTTGTACGAAAATGAAGATCTGGATAAGCCGGTGGAAATCTATGAGCTAAAAAAGATATTGGAAAAAGTTAAAATGAACAAGGCGCCAGGCTTAGATAGAGTATCATACGAATTTTACGCCAATGCATCCGAACATTTCTTGAATGTGCTAGTTAAAATTTACAACAATATTTTAAATAATTGCAAATTGGAACCCGGAATGGTCGAATAAATGCGTAGAAATTTTTATGGCATTAAAGCAAAATTTGAGTCAAGAATATAGAAATCGAGCAATTATGAGTGATATATAGGTACCTAGACTTTGGAAGAGGAAAGTCATATTGCAATAATTTCCAAACACAAAGCACAATAACGTGGATAATAAAAGCTCGGCGTTATTTATTGTGGCTAAATGGTAGTATATATCGACAAGCTAATTCACGATTATGCACATTATGAATCTTAAAAGAAGACATCCTACATTTCATTTGCAGATGCCCGGTATTACGTGAGTTTAGATATAGGTACTTTGGAAAAGCACAACTAGTGGAAAATGAAATAATAGATATTTTGAATGGCCTTCCTGAAGATAATTGGTATAGCTTAGTTAAATATGTACTTTGAAATAGCTACTAATTATAGGAAATTTATAATAAATGAATATAATTCAACATTTTTCTTTTTTTATTTAAGGGATAAGTTAATTCTTAGTTTTAGCATCAAATACATTTTAGGAAAATAGTTAATCCAGTCCTTGAACGATCTGCTATCTCGCTAACCCGGGGCAGGCAGGTGTAGTACTTAGTTAATGAATTAAATTGTATGCGTTAGGAAATTTATGTTTGGGCAGACGGCAAGTAGCCATGCCAATTAATTTAAGTTTATATATAAGAAAAAACTTTTGATTAAATAAAAATTGTAAAAAAATTTTATGCGAATAAAAGAACTTTATCTATCCATTACCATTACCATTGCCATTAGCATAACCATTATCATTATCAATTACCAATTACCAATTACGAAGTACCAATTACCAATTACCATTACCATTTACAATTACCCATTACCATTTCCCTTATCATCGCAATTATCCACTACCGTAACCTTTACCCCTTACCATGTATATCAAATTTCATCGCTGTACCTCAAATCGATTTAAAGATATGATGTATTTTGTGAATGTGTTTCAATAGTGGGGGTGTGAAGCATAGCCTCCTCAAATTCGGACTAAAAATTTTAGTTACATTATCCGATCGCATTAGCACGTCTACCAAATATCGTCTCCTTACCGCAAACTGATTCAGATCTCTATATATATATACCTGTCTATATATCATATCTATGTTGAATTTTCTTCATCGCTTATACAGCTTAGCCCCCTCAGACCTTGACCAAACCCATGAAATGGTTTTATTCTAATCCCATTAACGCGTATACCAAATATCACCCCCGTACTTTAAATAGATGCAAAGATATGTTTTATTACTTGTATGATGGAGCCTTATGGTGGGTTACTGCCCCCTTCGACCTTAACCAAACTCATGAATTGCTTTTCTTTCGATCCCATTAACATATTTACCAAATATCATTCCCGTATCTCAAATATGTGCAAAGATATGTTGAATTTTGTGGGGCAACGCCCCTCCGACGTGGACCAAACTCATAATATTATTTTTTTGCCATCCTAAAAACATGTATACCAAATATCATTGCAGTATCTCAAATAGATGCGAAGATATGTTGAATTTTATTTATCGCTTATACGAGCGGTTGGGACACCGCCCCATAAGACATTCGATTGATGGATGAAGAAATTTGTGGCTTTGGAAAAAGTTCAACTTTAAAAATAGCTTGCATTTCTCAGACAGACATACAAACGGACGGTGTGGCTATATCAATAATGCAAGGTTAGGTATATTGTTGTAATAAGTGGTGTGGCTGAGCGGTTGACTTGTGATGTTGGGGTTTATTTGGAATTAAAAATAAAATAAATCAGTAATTACACTATAAAACTAAAAGAACCCGTTCGCCCAGTTGACACTGCCACTGTTGGTTGCTGCCGCCGCTGATACTTCCTTTTATAATTATTTTCACACGATTGTTCCACAATCGTTGTTTGCTGCCGCCGCTGACGATGCCATTTACAATTACTTGCAGACAATTCAGCCACTATCGTTGTTTGCTGCCGCTGTTGATGCTGCCGTTCTAGCAACTATTTGCAAACGATTCTGCCGCAATCGTTGTTTGCTGCCACCGCTGATGCTGCTGTTTTAATATTTATTTGCTATTCCGCCACATTTCTTTTCTCTGTACCCGTTAATTGGGATAATTGCCGTTTTAAATTATCGAGACTTTTTATACCGTTTTGTTTTCGCTAATACTCCGTCCCGCATTCAACTGCGTTTTTCCAACCAAACTCTTTTTCGCGCGCTTTTTCTTTCTTTCCAGTGGGAGTCGATGGTGTGCACTCGTTGTTGTTGTTGCTGCTGGTTTTAAATACCAACCGCACATATGCTCTCACGCTGGGCGAGGCAGCACTGTCCCAATAAGGGTCTCAGTGCACGGTTGGAGCGAGGATTCGGGGTGACAGTGCACATTCAGTACAGAACTGATCGTAACAATGTTTTGGAATACATTTACGAAACACGTGCTCATGAGATTTAACATCTTAAGCATTGTTCAGACGGTAGAACATATTCTACACAATTTTAACGATTTCTGTTGAAATAAAATAACATAGTAATAATACTGTACTGTTCTCATAAATTTGTTCATCGAATCGAATTTTAATGTTAAGATTCCCGGACGAAGAAACTTAAAAAACGAAAATTAAAATATGCTAAAAAATATTTTATGCTTTTAGTTTTATACGCACGCAACCTTACCCAATTTTATTTCCACAGTTTTGCACAAAAGTAAGGATTTTGCGAATATATTTAGTTAAACTGCATTTAATGGCATTTTGCAAACATTTATTTTGATAACCAATATTATTAGGGTAAATTGACTTTGCAGACCTTCACAAATTTGTGAAATTTGAATATAGTTTGATGATTTCAATATTCTAAAGTTCTTAGGGAAAGTTCGAAAATATTTCCGATCTTATTGCTATATCGAGAGGAAGTCGAAATTGTCCATTTTATGAATTTACAATTTCATGAAATGAACTGAAAATTTCTATTGCTAAACGAGGTGGCAACATACATATATCAGAAAAACTAATAGCAATAGTGGTGAGAATATTACATCTGGCTATTGGGAGATTGGGATTCGTTTGCTCAAGTGCACATTGTGTGGAAAATTGTTGACTGCCATTCACCTGGGAATGGCCAACAATG
>JAWNNP010000590.1:0-48807 GCA_035044805.1 Leucophenga maculata
AATATTTTGGATATTTTTGAATATTTTAAGTTGTGAATTGATGTTTTGCTTAAGACTAGGAGTTGATTTGAAAGCAGCCTCGTAATAATGTCATTTAGATATATTATTGAGCTTTCTATATTGTCTGGTGTGATGAGCGGTACATACATGTCCAGATGGAAATTCAAAAGCTCGCGTAAAGCATCCCAGTCTGTCTTGCGGTTAGTCATTGGAGATGGAGCAGGTATGTGTTGTGCTGTTAAAAAATATTTGGTTCCGAACTGAAGGTGGTTTTTGGGGGATTCTTCTCACTTAGTGGCGGAAAGCGATGTATTATTAGATTTTTATAAATTTCGCATCCTTTATAATTTGCGTTGTGATTACCTCCACATAGCGCACATTTGATAGTATTGTTGTCTATTTCAGTTTTGCAGTCTAAAGTTTTGTGATTTCCAGCACATTTAACGCAAACCGGGTCTCTGATACAGTAATTGCGAGTATGACCGTATTTTTGGTAATTGCTGCATTGTGCTATGCTTCTTTTATGATGTGGAGGCTTAAACTGTACTTTGGTTTACAGCAAGGAGGTAATACCGTATTTTACTTTGTTGTTTTCCTTTGACTTAAGTTCGCCAAAAAATACCGGAACAGGTTTTTTGGTTGATTTCTGTAAAATATTATGTACGTTAATAACATCATGACCTATTTCCTTTAGTTCAGCTTTTATATCTTCTATGTTCAGGCGGCTGGCTTAAAGTACTAGTGTTAATGTTTTTAGTATTACTTATGCTACTATGGTGCTGGTAGACATTACAGGCTGGGCGCATGATGTTGTGTTTATTGTTGCAGTAGTTGTGCAGATTGATGTTGTGCTTACACAATATGTTTGAAGAAGAGGCGACGATGTTGTAATTGTTGTTGACCAACTAGCAATTGGAGAGTTGGTGTTGTTACAGCTAGTTGCTTTTTTTTTGATATATCTGGTGAGCGAATGGTGAAGTAACCATTGTTTTTGTTGATACTCAATGCAGAGTTTTTCTCACGAGTTTTTGAGAGAGCATTTGTATGCTCGTATTGAACAGGTTTGAACTTTGATCTTTTGGTTCTTTTTTATATTGTTTATGTATTTAAATTTCAAAAATTTAATAATTCAAATTTTTATGCACAATTATGTGCGTAGCACTATTTTAATCGCTGCTGTTATAATTTTTAAGATATTTACTATATACTAATATTTACTAATATAACAGAGAAATTCAAAGCTAAAATCGCAATCATTTAAAAGATTATGTAAAAGAAAACTAAACGTAGGTTTGGTAAGAGGAAGAGAGGACAACAATAATGTATTTAAAGCAAAATGACGAATATTGCAACATTAGGTTGTTGACTACATACGTTATAAGGATATGATAAGAATAAGATCATTAAAGCATTTGTCAATATGAGAGCTGTGTTAAGTTTATTTGAAGGTTTGATCAGCTAAACATTATGGATACAAATGCAAGTAATTTTCTAGATGTCAATGATAGCTATAGTCCCAGTGCAGTAGAAGTATACTACGTATAGAAATTATTAATTAATCTTCGTGCAGGTGGTCGTTCCGATCGATTGATACTTACGGTCGTTTTCTGATCTTCATTGATTTAAAACTCACCTATATTTTGTGAATATGGTTTTCAAAACCTCACGAGCTTGCAACTAGCTGGATTAGAATTCAATGAGGTTGAAGTTCATGGATTTGCAAATCCATCTTCAGCATTGCACTGAACATCAATCAGCTGTTTCTATTAACAGTTATATTTCAATTGTCGAATATAATATATATATTGAAAATATGGAAAACATTTCAAGAGCTCTCGATGTGCAGTTAATAGTACTTAATTTGCCCTCCAGAATAAAGAAATGCCATTGCAATTTCACTTTTACGTTCCCGCACATTATTCAAAACAATAATTAACTATGAATTGTGCAGTTTGGTCATATTTTCAGACATATTGCCAACCAATAATTGTCGCATTGCCAACTTTATCACTGTAGCGTGCCCCACTTGCACCAATTTTGTGAACTTATAAATCCGTGCACTTCAAAACCAAGTGCAAAAATTAATATGAAGATCAGAATAGCTAGTAGATAAGCTAGTAATTAGATAGTTAATAACAGATAGAATGTAAGTAAGGCTCGATTCCTAATAAATGTGGAATTTTGAAAGTGAGACCATCAAATTTGGATTATGGGGGTGGTATATATTAGGTTAGGGTTTGTGGGTTTGTCACATGCTTTTTCAACTATCTTAAAACTTGGAAAGTGCAGAAATCCGTCAGTTCTGCAGCCGAAAAAACACTTAGTTTTGGTCACGAAAATTCCCACAATGATTTTGGTTATGATTTCCGTTATGGTCCCTGGGCTACCCTGTTACGAACGCTTGACGTCAAAACATATGCGAACATATTTTGTGCAGCTAACTTCACAGTCACTATTTATACGTTTCTACCAGAAAGTGTACCTCGTATTGGCTATTATTATACAAGCAGTTGTTGATATTTAGCAGTAAAGTTTTCGGTTTAATGTTCACACGTAACTAATTTTTAATCTACTTTTAAAACAGAGGGATGTACGGCAGCGACATAACTGATTATAGTTTCTATATTGAATTGGCGAAATGTAGTAGAGGCAATTTCGGTAACATCGTTTTAGCCAAAAATAAATTTAATAGCCAGCATGTAGCAATAAAAACTTTTTGTTTGGAGAATAGTTCTTTCCAAAATTTTGATGTTTTGTTGAACGAAATACATCTAAGTAGGGAGTTCAATCATCCAAATATCAATTCATTTTTGCATTCGTTCGTGTGTGAATATTCCATATTTATAATTATGCCACTTTATTGTTTCGGTAGTTGTAAGGACACGATCGGAAATTGTTTCAAATCGGGTAAGTTACGTCGTACATACCGCGATATTTACATTTGTACATTTGTTAAAGATATAAACTCCAATTATATAGAATTCATAGAATAAAGTAAAATTTTTCAAAAAATCATTAATTATTTAATAGCTTTTTTACGAAAAAAAAATTTGAAAAATCCGAAATTTTGAACCAATTTTTTTAATATATTATATTATAAGTGCCTTGAGCTAATTTGGGAAAGAGGTTTTTGGGTAGTTTCTGAAATAATGTGACCTCGAGGTATGTTTCCTCAATTATACGGCTTACGAATGTTTCCAAAAATGGTTCTCAATAACTTCTGGCGGATGTGCAATAATTTATTAAAAATTAGCTACTCACGATATGTTGAAACTAACAAGCTTGGAATAATTTTGAACAATCCTCTCCAAAATCAGTCTTTACCAGGGTAACTGAATTATTTGGCGAGGAAACTATTGTGATCCTACTAATAAAAATCAGTGATATGTCGTTGAAAATGGCTTTACTGTTACTTAAATTGCATTAGAATTTTGTGTACCCAGCTTGAGACACCTTCAAATTATAGCTTTAAAACGAATCAACCTTTTTGAGCTTCTGCTGACAGTTAAAAGATTTTATGGCTAGTAACCCTCAAACTACACTAAAAGTTCTGAGCAATTATCAACACAAGAATTATACTGCTTATGTTTCTAGAGGATTGTTATTACTTGACCAACTTGTTGTAAGCTAAAATTGAAATCATTCGGAGTGTTTAAATGAATTATTGAATTTCTTAAGTTTTATATGTGAGCTTAGATTAAAATATTTTTTTTTAATTTAGTGGACAATAAATGTGTATTTAAACATACATTTTAGTAAAGAATTAATTGTAAAAAGGTGGCACGTCGTGATTAAATAGACAATAGAATAGAGTAGCATATGATAGTATTTAAATTTTACTAATTGGCGTGCTGAAAATTTAAAAATATTTGTTTTTCTTTTAGTTTTAATGTACTTTCAAAATTATATACATTTCGTCTCTTATTACAACAAAATTTTATTTATAATTTTTTCCCCCACCTAAGCTAAGAAATCGAGATTAAAAATAATAGCACATAATTGTTATAGTGCTGGCAACACTGCTAATTCCTCAGCTGTTTCCGAGTCAAATGTCTGAAAATTTAAATCCCTCGATTTTCCGTGATACCAGGGTTTTGCTCGAGGGGTTTTAAACCAATCCAACCGAATTCCCTTTCGAATTCAACTGTTGGTTTTAGGAAACGAGGCAGTCCTAGAGAATTTGGGATATTGTAAGGTTTTTGTTTTTAATTTCATTAAAATGTGATAGGTTCAACAATGGCAATTTGATAATTATTATTTTATTGGGTTTGACACATTTATAATGTTGAGAGCTATTGATCCGAATAATAGCTTTGATTGAATTTATTTATTCGTTGATTTGTTTATGATTTTCTGGAGTGCTAAGGTTTTTTTCTGTTAGCGAAAATGTATTGTCATTTATTGGCGTTTGGTCTGCTAGATCGTTGTCTCTAATCATGCAGTGACCTGTGACCAATAGAAGTATCAGTTTGTTATAATTTGATGATATTATTTTTTAATAGCTATAATAATTTTGGCTGATGATTTTAACCTTAGTGAGATAGTCTGCGTCAATTTTACGCATGAATGATTCTTATCAGTAATCTCTGTTGTCTCATAGCTTGCGTTCAGTCGAAGTTTTGTTGATGTATATAGAATTTCATATATAACGATCGCGCGAATTATAAACAAAGTGGGGAATGGACATATTTACTAAATTTACTCTCTAATGTCGTATAATAGAAAGACGTATTGAAGGTCAATGTGTATAGTTTATTAAATGATAAATATTGCTTGTTCTTAATGCATATGTTATATACATCCACAATGTCAGCTGTGGTAGAGTCAGCGCTGGTGGTTAAACCCCTTCCAATTTTTTTATGAAAAACCTGAGCATGGCATTAAGATTGCTGTTCATGAAAGATGTATATGCGAATTATACTTCTGACAATCTACCAAATGTTTCTTCTTATTTTTCATAAAACAGCCCAGAAGAGCTTATAGCAAAAAAAAAAAAAAAAAACAAGTAAGGAAATTACAGTCGGGCGTAACCGATTGTAAGAGACCCTGTACCGGTCAGGTCTCTTAACAAACACATTAAATGTTTCCCGAGCTTATGACCACTTCCTACTGCACGAATAAGTGCCTCGTAAAACATTTTTTTATGTATGAAAAGAAAAAGGGGTCGTTCAAATTCAATTGCCTATAAAATCGTCATTTATTATCCGATTTTGATGAACTTTTTGGATTTTGGCTTAAAAGGACGTTATCTCTATGCTGGTACAGGTCCTAAACATACTGCACATATTGCCTTACTAATATAAGACGAAAGGTTTGTGGATCGTTTAAAAAATGCAAAAAGGTTAATTGCTGAGAGTACAAATATTGATATGTGGCCACAACTATATCTGACTAAGTTTTTTATTGTTTCTATTTTTCTAAATAAAAAATACTACTTTATTTACTTAGTGTATAATTTTAAAGTACTGGTTTTTGTTGGAAAAACAGACTTGTGATGAAATAAAAAAAAACCTTTGATTTTGGTAATACCGAAATTTTTTTAAAACTAGATTAATATATAATATAATATAATATTACTACTAAATTAAGATATGTATGAGCAAATTTTACGCATGATTATCTTTAACGTACTTCAAAATATGATTATTTTTCTTGGATTATGAACAAAGGGAGTCGGTGCAGATTTCGATTCCTCTTTGTTATGTTGTGTATTTGCTGGTGGACAGTATGGGTGAGATTTAAGCAATATACATGTAAATTGACGGAGATGCTGATATGTGATTACACCATTTGAAATTGTAACACTGTAGGTTAGATGCAGAGGATGGATTGTATGTTATTGCGTGGCTAGTGTTTGCTTTATGTGGTCTAAATGTCGAATGAAATTTATTGGCTAGTGCGGAGACTGACAAATGGTCACAGTGCGTTAGCTAATTCGAATTTGTTATTAATAGTTTGTAAGGCATCGTTTAGTTTAGTAAGACAAAGAATATTATGGCGGGTTTTTTTAGTCCAGAGATTCGGCTATATTTTAGATAGAAGTAGTGGTATTCGAATTTATTTCGGCTCTAAAAGTTTGTTTGTAATGCTTTAGGTTTTTTTTTTATTTTAATATCTATTTTGAGTTAGTCATTCGATGTTTTGTATGTGAGAATGATTGCAGTGTTAATATTTAATTATATTATGCCATGCAGTATTTTTTTTTAAATGTAGTGTTCGCTAGCACCATGCAACATTTCTTTTAAGTTGTTTTTCATGATAGAAATTATGTTTGGGTTATGGATTTTAATAAGGAAAGCAATTCTAGTTATTGTATCCGTTCAAATTCCATTGGATTACTTTTGCAAGTTTGCTTTGTTTCAGATTGAATATTCTAAGTTTGTGTTTATCGGTGAGTTTTTAGGTTGTGTGCGTTTGACGATCGAGAAACGGATATATTCGATATTCTCGTATGATATGACTTTTTTGTGTTGAGTTTGTTGGCTTATGCTGGTTGTGTTATTTAGTGTGTTTGTTGAGCTGTATATTGGTTGTGTTAGATTTTGTGTATTATGTGCAGTTTGGAAGTCTGCTATTGTTGAATACTGAGTTGATTGGTGGTTGTGGCGGTAGATATTGATTACAGTTTTGTTTAATTTTTTCATTATTTACGAATTTCTATGGCTTTCTGAGGCTTGAGTTCTTGTATTATCTCTTCGGAAATAGTTTGAGTATAAAGCTCTTTAAGAAAATTTTAGTGTTTTGTGTTCACTTGCCGCAATTGGATATTGACCGAAGGAAGTCAGCTTTAATATTTTTTGCTCTTGCAATGAGTTTTTCGTTTTAATAAGTAATGTGCTTGCCCCCGTTTATTGTATGTTTCTATTTCACCGTTATATGTGTGGTCGATTAATTTATAATAAAAGGTGATACGCTTTTGTTGTCATTTCAGTTAATAATTATTTGTCGTCGTTGTTCGTATTTTTGTTGTTTGACAGCAATATATGTATATATATCAGGTTATTGCACTTGAATGTTTGGGCTTATGCTCTGAAATGATATTCACTTTGGTAACAGTTATATGGCTATGTTATTTGGTTTGGTTTTGTTTTTTGTTTGATTACGCTTGTCGAAAACTTGCTGTTCGCTGATTAGTTGCACCGCTTCTATCCTTGAAGCTTAGAGTGAAACTTTTTTTTTTTTATTATTATTTATTGTTTCCCATGTTTTATACTCCTGTCGAAATGACACCTCATACATTTTAAAATATTGAATGAGGGATTAAAAAAAAAATTTCTTACTAATACTAATTAACAATAAGTTTAAATAAAAATTTGGTAGGCCTGCTGGTCGAATTCTTTTAAGTGGGCGTCTTGTTGTCATCTCCAGAACAGAGCCATTAGTCGAATGGAATGCATTCTGCTAAGTTTTGTTATCTCCTCCTTGACAGTTGGAATCTTGAGATATCGGTGAATATCTTCATTAGAAATATACCAGTCTGCACTTGTTATTTGACGAAGTATATTGACTGTTGCCGTTGGATGATGTTAATATTTGATATTTTTGATGTACCCCAGATCTGAAGACCGTAAGTCCAGACAGGCTTAATTAGACTTTTGTAAATTAAGAATTTGTTGTACATAGACAATTTGGATTTTTTGTTCATGAGCCAGTACAATTGGCGGCATTTCTCTCTTATTTGAATAGGTTTTTTTTTTTCAATATGCATCTTCCATGTTAGTTTGCAATCTAAGTATTTGGCTGACTTTTCAATGGGTTTGTCAACATGGTTTATTTTTTAAAGGGATGGGGTGGAAAGTTCGTTTTGTTGTAAAAATCACTTGAGTTGTTTTACTGCCATTAATTGTTATAGCTCATTTATCGTACCAGTTAGTGATGGTATTGATACTTTGAAGATTTGTGGAAGCTACACTTAGATCATTATGGGCATCAAGGGCGTATCCAGGGTGGACAGGAGGAGGGGGGGGGACTTGCCCCCCTCCCCCTAATTTTTTGAAAGTTCGTTAAAAAATGTATTTTAGTACATATTTTAAACTTTTGACTACTAAAAAAAAAAATTAATTCTAATTCTGTTTTGGCCCATGTTCCATCTGTCTTTTTTAAAGGAGGAATGTGAGTTGTGATTTTTTTATATTTTTTTGTGGCTTTCCAAAGAGAATAATTTGTGTCTATTCTCAAGGGGGTAGGGGTCAAATTTGTTAGAAAATCGTTTTTGCGAAGCGTATCATTTAGCTCCTTAGTTGCACGGTTGAATTTCTTTTTGTCATCGGGACATCTTGTAGCTTGCCAAATTTTACGAAGTTTTCTCTTCGCTGCAATTTGATTGCGTATAGCAGCGGGAGTAAATTGAGCATCCTTTTTTCTTGTTATAGACGGGGTTGCATTAAGCGCCGCCAAGGCTAGCGTATCGTTAAAATATATAGCGGAACTTTCTATGTAGTCTGGAGATTTCAATGGAACGTCTAGTCGTAAATGAGTTTCTAGAAATTCTCTGCAATCTTTTTAATCTGTTTTCGAGTTGCACAGGGTGGTCGTATTCCTGTTTGTTTTGAAGGTAGTAAGATACTCAAGTTGGATAGGGGAGTGATCAGAAGACAATTCGAACCTAGTGTAATTATCCAAATTTATGTTTTTGATATCACAAAAGTCGATAAGATCTGGCTTTTTGTTTGGGTCTGTTGGCCAGTAAGACGGTTCACCAGTTGAAAGGTGCGTGCAGTTATTTTCATATATCGATTGTAGCAGAATTTCACCTTTTTTGTTTGTCAGCCGTGAACCCCATGATATGTGCTTAGCGTTAAAGTCGCCTGCAGCTATAAATCTTGGTTCCAGAGTTTTAAAAAAGTTGCTATATTGAGCCTTCGAAATTTGTGTCTTGGAGGACTATACAATGCTGTAATGGTTAAGGGTCCTTTTTGGTCATGCAATTCAATAGAAGTAGCTTGTATAAATTTGTAGCTATACTTTTCAGCATTTAAATGCATTTAATGTTATTTTTAATAACTATTGCTGAATCCCCATGGCCTGTACCGTCCGGATGATTTGTACTGTACACCATATATCCTGTAAATTTTAAATAGTGTTTTATAGTGAAATGTGTTTCAGAAATCAGTGCCATATCGATACTATTTTCTTAGAAAAACTGTTTTAATTCAAGAGCATGCTGCATTAAACCATTAGTATTCCAGAAAACGATTCTTAAGTTGTCTGGGTTCATGTCTACGTGTTTAGTTTAGAGACAAGGAGCGTGACTACATTTAAAATGGCCGACATCTGTTCCATAAGTTGCTTCATCATAATTTTTAATTCCAGCAAGTCGTTCTGTTCGTTTGTTTCTACAGGATGATTTGTCGACAGAATATGTTGAGGAGTGGATCTGGTTTGAGGTATGCTTTTTTGGATATTTCTTACAGAAGTATTGACTGGGTTTCTTTGTGAAACAGATGTAAGCTCAGGAGAGTCGACAGTTTTTGAATTTGAGTTTGATTTAGCCATTTCAACAAAACTGATAGCTGAAGTAACTGAACTTGACGTAGAAGCAACCTGTGTATTATCATTTGAATGAGATAGGGTTTTGTTTCGAAGTACTAGAAATCTCTGTACTTGTAATGATTTATAGACTTCACAGCATTTATAATTGGCTGTGTGATTGCCTTTGCATAAAGCACATTTAGTGAGACCTTTGCCCGCAACTAGAGGGCAATTTATTGTTTTGTGGGGCCCTGCATTTAACACAGACTGGATCTCTAGTACAGTAATTTGTAGTATGACCGTACTTTTCGCAGTTCGTGCACTGAGAAACAGTACGTTTAGCATGGGGGGGTTCAAAGGAAACTCTTGTTTGAAGAAGGTGTGTTGTAAATATCTTTGTTGTTAATGTCGGATTTTAGTTCAATGGAAAATAGCTGCAGCGGAGTTTTTGTTGTTCTTTGCTGTATGTTATAAATATTTTGAACTACATGACCCAGTTCTTTGAGTTCCGATTTTATGTCTTCGACGTCGGCAGATGGATGCATATTCCTAAAAACATTTTTAAAATTTCTGTCTTCCTTTGCTTTAAAATTGTAGAATTTAGTTTGCTTTTGACGTAGCGTGTTTACAATGGTTCTATAAGAAGTTGGATCTGTGGCCTAAACTCTAACTTCATTTTTCGATAAGGTTTTTAGTTTGAAGTTTTGTTGAGCTACTTCACTCAGGGCTTAAAGTTTTAATAAGACCGACATCTTGCACATATATGGGAGGAGGTTTGTTTACTTTTCGTAGGGTATTCTCAGTAGTGTTAATATTTTCGCCACCCCCGTTGATCGGTTCGTTATTCTTGTCGACAGTGTCTGCTAGAAGTTTGAAACGGTTCAATGTGACGGGTTTGGCTAGCCAGTATTGTTGCAACTTAGTTTGTTTCGCACTTTTTGCTTTTTTGTTAGAGTTTTTCAAATGTTGTTGTTGTTGGTTTGGTGATTGTCGTTGTCTCTTTAAGTTTAACTGTGAGTTAGTGTGTTTGTGCAAATTGTCGGTGATGTTGTTTAAACTGTTAGAAGTTCTTACTATTAGTGTAGCTGTTTTTGATGACTCATTAGATGTAGTATCCTTCATATTGTTGTTGTTTATTAAATCCGTTTTTATGTGTTGGATGAAGCAGCCAATGATGAAAGAGATGACGTGATCGAGGCAGCAGTGTTAACGGCAGTTGTTGTTGTTTTTGTAGACTCGTTTGGTGTAGTTGTATTCTGATTTTTATTGTTGCTTTTGTTATCTGTTATATCAGAGTTAGGTGTGATAAGAGAAGCAGCTAATCATGATGGACATGTCAAAAAGTAATGAATGAGGAAATACTAACAAATATATGTATATTATAGAATTACTTAAGAAATTCTTCCCAATTCGCACGTTTTCGGGAAAATTGCATTTATATAGGAATATAAAATTGACTCTACGAAATTCAAAGAATTCTGTGAGCAGGTGTTTGTGGTATACCGAAACAAGTATGATTGGTACCCTATGTCGCCAACGGTTCATAAAGTGTTAGTGCATGGGCACCAAATAATAAATTCTTGCTTAGTGTCTGTTGCAACATGACAGACGTCTTCAATAGAGCTATGGATAGTTCGGACCCTTTATTGTCTAGTGTATTTTTGAAAGAAAGACCAAATAAAAATAAAACAAAAATCATACCAGAATACGTTATCGCGCTCTTGCAAGCACCAGAAATTTTGACAGATAATGTTGATCGACAGAGCGACGAGAATAACGACCACAATGTTGAAGCGAATGAGGAGGAACATGAGGAAGAGGATGATGAAGATGATGAAACAGGACTTGACGTCATTTGTTCTGATGAAGAATAAATGTATATTGATCAAAATTAGGATGACTTTCCTCGTAACTACTTTACCATAGTTACTATTATTTTACTTAATATTTCAAGTTCTGCATCGGTTATATAGGGGATATATGCATCAATAATTGAAATCTCACCTATTCCTGAATAATAGATTGAAGGACCTTAAAATTCGCTTATAAATTAAATTACACCCAAGAGATTTATAAACAACAAATTTTGTGTTATTCGGCCATATCGGCTATAAGACGGATATAGTAAAATTCGGTGAAATCGAAAAACAAGTTTGTAGTTCATCTTAGGATACCAAAGTATAATTATAAACCAAATTTGGGGTTAATATCACTAAATTTCGAATTTATGCCAAAAAAAGGGCAAAAAAACCATAGTGCACGGTAGAATTTATTTGACACTTTCATCACAGTGCATTGGAAATAGTTTCAAATATGTATAAATTTTAACTAAATGTGAAAGCAAACTCAACGAAACAAGTTTTTACTGCCAGATAACTGGCACTGTGTGAACTTAGCCTTACTATGAACAGTTTGACGTACGCGCTCAATTTAGTTTCTTTACAGGCACCTAAAAAAATTATCTCGATCAAAAAATGTAATTAAACTGTGAACATTTTCGTGCGATAATCTTTACCGATTTTGGACGTGGATTATCAAGAGTGCAGTAATCAACTCAAATCAACTTTTGGTGATGAAGCATCACCCATATCCACTGTGAAAAACTGGTACAACGAATTCAATCGTAGTCGCAGTTCGCTCATCGACGAATTTCGTGAAGGTCGTCCAAAATCGGTCGTTGTGACAGAAAACATCGATGGTGTGTGTGAACTGATAAAGCAGGATCGTCATGTGACATACCGTGAGATGGAGGCATCCATAGGCATTAGTATGATTTGCATACATACAGTATTACTTGAACATTTGGTCGTTTGAAAGGTTTGTTCACGTTGCATACCGCATAATTTAACAATGGCTCAAAAGATGGTTCGTGTCGATTGGTGCAAGCAAATGCTGAAGAAATTCATGCGAGGTGCATCAAAAGCCGTCTACTCAACCGTGCCAGGTGACGAAACGTGGATATATGCGTATGAGCCCAAAACAAAACAGCAGTCAACCGCAGCACATCGAAGCAAACGATCGCATGTTTTTCACGAAATCCGGGTATGTTGCTACCGTGCCGCTTGTGCAAGGAAGGAGGTCAATTCTGAATGGTATACAACCATTTGTTTGCCTGAAGAGTTCGATTGATGTCATCGGAACGCAGGAACCGTGAGTCAGCAAGACGTTCTTATATATTGAAAAACAATATCGGCTCATAGGTCTAGCGGTGAAAGAGGACAACACAAAGTACTTTGTGTCTTCTCGCACACCGTCATCGCGTCTTGGACGGTCAGTGCCGAAGGACAATTTCAACTTCTGTGTTGTAGAAAACTTCGTCTATCTTGGTTGCGAAATAACTAGCAACAACGTCAGCCTGGAGAACAGGCGAAGAAATACGCTTGCTATTTCGGGCTGACCAAGCAAATAAGAAGTAAAGACCTCTCTCGGAAGACGAAAATCAAGATCAATAAGACGCTCGTATTCCAGGTTCTTCTATGGCGGAGAGGCACGGACTGCGATTGAGTCGGATGAAACAACGATGGAAGTCTTTGAGAGGAAGACTCTCCGTAGAAACTTTATTCCTTTAATTTTTTAGAGTAAATTTGCAGCATGCAAGCGGTTAAAGAATGCGAACGAGAGATAAATACTGTACAATTTTGATATTCAATTTAGTTAATCTGCAACAATATATGTGTTATAATTCAATTTGACTTAAAAATAATTATTTAATTTATGATTTTATATAATAAATTTAAGCATTGATAAAATGGCTTAACATCGGCCGCGTTGATAGAATGAAGGCCTTCAATTAATTGGTAGTGGCGCTAGCCTGTGTATTGCTCGCTTGAGGATTCCATTTTTGGTTTTGAACTCGGCCACTCGGACCTTTCCATCTTATGCCGGAATGGCTGCAGTTATTACGCCCAATCTACAATGTTGTCTAGGCGCGTTGTCATCGTATATGATTACGATGGTGCCCACCTCTACGTTCTCATTTTCGGTACTCCATTTGTGGCGCTGTTGTAGGCTCAGCAAGTAGTCTCGTGACCAGTCTCTCCAAAAGCGTTGTTTGATTGCGGATGTAAGCCGCCATCTTTTCAAATGCTATAGGTTGTCATCTAGTTCGGGTCGTACCGAATCTGGCGGAAGTGCTGTAAGCGTTGACTTGTAGATGAGCTGGAGTGATGGCTTCACCGTCGTTTGGATTGTCGCCATCGGCCGCGATAGGACGAGAATTCAAAACCACTTCGACTTCTATTATAGTTGTCTCGAGTTCGTCTCTGCTAAGCAATTCGTTGCCCATAGCTCTCAGCATCAAGTGCTTTGCTGACTCGACTGCTGCCTCCCAAAGCCCACCAAAATATGGCGATCTGGTGGAATAAAAACATATTCTACGCCGCGAGTTGCAGCGTAAGCGAGAAGATCATCCTTCTTGGTTCTTGATCTCCTATAGTTGACACGCAGCTCCTACAAAGTTTGTAGCGTTGTCGCAATATATGTGAGCTGGGTGCCCGCGCCGTCCAATAAATCTAGACAAACACATAATAAATGTATCAGTGGTTAAATCGTCAACAAATTCTTAATGGACAGCCTTTGAAGTGAAACAGACGAACACCGCTATGTACATTTTTACTGGCTGTTTTCCACGAATTTTCAATGAGAATTTGACTGGACCGAAAAAGTCTACTCTGTTAATTTCGAATGGTCTAATGCTATAGAGCCGATCAGCCGGTAAATTTAGCATAATTTGCGATAATAATTTTGTTTTGTATCGAAAGCAATGCACGCACTGACGTAAGATTGTACTGCAGGTCTTTCGACCTCCCGTTAACCAACCAAATTCGTTGCCTCAACAGACCAACCAATGCTCGAGGTCCTGTATGGCAGTTGGTGCGGTGTAAATGTTGTAAATATAAAATTATAAAACGACAATTTTTAGGCATAAGTAATGGAAACTTTGCATTGTGTGGTAGTGGAGCTTGTAACAAGCGTCCACCTACGCGTAGAAGTGTAAACGTTGTATTGGCGTCTTTATACGTACAGATAAACGGATTCAATTTCTGATATGGCGCCGGCAACATAAGAGACTTTTTTAGCTTGGCCATTTCCGAATGAAATGACTCTTGCTGGATGCTTTGTATAATTGTTAAAAATGCTAAATCGAGTTCATGTGCCGTTGGCAAAAGAAAGTTTGCTTTAGTCAACTCCTTTGTTGTTGTGAAACGACGCATATATACGACAATACGCAGCAGTTTTAAATATGACGAATTATTTTGTATTAGTTCCTGCAACGGATTTTTTATCGTATCGGCCGCGGTGAGGACCACTGCAGCTTTGCGCTTTTCTAGCGATAATTGCTGTGTATCTAGTTCGAAATGAGTATATAATGGCCATTGCGCTAGATTCTGTTATAAATAATCCAGACCATCGAACCATATCGATTTATTTAGTTCGACAGTTGTGCATCCGCGTGACACCAATTCAGCAGGATTTTGTTTAGTTGGCACGTGTCGCCATCACACGACTGTAGTGATTCCTTGGACTTCTGAAACACGATTTGCGACGAAAGTTTTAAGATTCGATGGTTGTGTTTTCAGCCAGTGTAAAAAGACTTCTGAATCTGACCAAAAAACTACCATTTCTACAGGAAAGTCAATTTTCGTTTCAACCTTAGCCAGTTAGTGTGCGGCGGAGAGTTCCAATATTGGTTGCAACTTTGTTTTTAATAGCGCGACTCTAGATTTTGCTGTAAGAAGCCGAACCGACACACCCATATGCTGGAGTTGATGCGTCTGAGAATCCATGAATTTGACACCGATGTGTCGAATCTACTTCTGCGAAATTTTCTGATATTGCTTTCCAAGTTCCTTGAAGTTTCGTATCGAGTTTTTGAAGCCACAAACGCAAAAACCCGGTTCAATGCACTAACTGCCAAGAGTTTGGCCATACAAAAACGTATTGCACCCTACGTTCTGTATGCGTTGCCTGCAGAGATCTACATGACACTGATTCATGCCCCGCAAGTAGAACAGACCCAAATGCAAAAAAAATCCAGCAACTGCGGTGGTAACCACACGGCTAATTATAGGGGCTGCCCAGTTTTTAAGGAACTGAAAAGCCGCCTGAATCAGCGAATCGCTTCAACCCGCACTCGCCCCGAAGAGATAATAATACGCACCCCGCAGTCCTATACCCTAGACACAACTAAACCCGGTGTATCCTTTGGAAATGCATTGAAATTAGGATTAAACAATAACATACGCAAAACCCGCCACAGATCATACCCCAAAATAGCATGAAAGCTTAGCATGATGGAATTCATGGCAAAATAGAAACACACATACAAATGCTCGTAGCCCAACAAAGCCAAAAATGAGCACTTTAAATATATGCCTCTGGAACGCCAATGGTGTTTCTCGGCACAAGCACGAACTCTCAATATTTCTAAAGGAACGAGACGTAGACGTTATGCTTCTCGCAGAAACACACCTCACAAATAAATACAATTTCCTACTTCCCGGTTACACATTCTACGCAACAAACCACCCTGACGGAAAAGCCCATTGAGGAACTGGCATACTCATTAGAAGTAGAATAAAACACTATTCTCTACAGGGATTCTCAACCAATTACCTCCAAGCCACTTCGATAAATGTGCAATCAAAATTTGGCAAATCTCACATTATGGGCAATTTACTGCCCCTACTTTTTAACACTTGAGATCTCTAGCTGCAAAATTAAGGCTGAAAGCAGCTACTTGTGAGTTGACTACGGCCCTCAAAATTGAAGATAAGCTAGCCCAGAGAAGATACATCGAATGTCTCTCACCAAAAAACTCTAAATTTCCGTTATGGAAAGCTCGCGCTACTATTCAGCAACCCGCTGAGGCTCGCAGTGATGAAGAGAAGGCTAACATTTTTGCAGCACATCTTAAAAATGTATTTCAGCCAAACCCGTCGACAAACGGTTTCGCACTTCCTCCATATCCGGATAGGAACTATTCAGCACCCCTCCGAATACACACACATGAAGTAAAAAATATCATAAAAAATCAACTAAACCCAAAAAAGGCTGCAGGTCATGAATTTACTCCTCCAAAAATGATCGTGGAACTTCCCAGTCCAGCTATTAATTATATTACCAAACTTTTCAATGCCATTCTAATAAGTGGTTATTTCCCCACCCAGTTGAAAAAATCAGTTATTGCCATGATCCCGAAGCCCGGTAATGATAAAACTCAGGCGGCGTCATATAGACCCATAAGTCTTCTATCATGTCTGTCCAAGCTCTTTGAAAAGATTTTTCTCACAAAAATAAGCCAGTACACTCAAAATATCATCCCTACCCATCAATTCGGTTTTTGCGAAAAGCATGGCACCATTGAACAAGTCAATCGTATTACCTCAGAGATTCGAACTGCGTGTGAGCACCGTGAATACTGCTACGCAATCTTTCTCGATATTGCCCAAGCGTTTGATCGAGTTTGGCTCGAGGGGCTTACGTACAAAATTAATGTGTTGCTCCCACAAAATACTCACAAGGTTCTTGAGTCCTATCTCAACGAATGAACCTTCGTTGTGCGACAAAATGATTTTCTAACAGTAGATTAGAGAAATCAAAGCTGGTGTGCCCCAAGGTAACGTACTCGGCCCTATGCTATACGTGTTATACACATCAGATATCCCAATTAACCACAACCTCACAACATCAACATTTGCTGACGATACTGCAATATTAAGCAAGTCCCGATGCCCAATACAAGCAACAAGTCGACTTGCAGATCACCTCACCCATCTCGAAGAGTGGCTGGGCATCTGGCGGATAAAAGTCAATGAACAAAAAAGTAAACACGTTGCATTTACGCTCAATAGAGGTACTTGCCCTACGCTAACTCTGAACAATATTACGATCCCAAAGGCCAATGAGGTCATGCATCTCGGCATCCATCTTGAAATACGACTCATATACCGTAAACACATTGAAGCGAAGAAAACACAAATTTAGCTGAAGGCCAACTCCCTACACTGGTTTATTAATTCACGATCACCCTTAAATCTGAATTACAAGGTTTTGCTTTATAACACAGTAATAAAGCCTGTTTGGACATACGGATCCCAGCTATGGGGCAATGCAAGCGCCAGCAATGTGGAAATAATTCAAAGAGCTCAATCTAAAATTCTTAGAACAATAACTGGTACACCATGGTACATTCGAAACGATTGTATTCACAGAGATCTGAATATCCCAACTGTGCAGTCTGAAATAGCTCGAACAAAGCGTAAATATTCTCAAAAACTCGATTATCACCCAAACCCGCACGCACTCAACAAAATAACACAACGCGACTCAGCAGAAATGACCTCCCAAGCTCAATGTTAAATTCTTAGAGCCACTGTAAATTACTAGCCTCCACCTGGATGGCTAGTACATACTAAAAGTTAAGATTTAAGAATTTATTGTTAATTATTGTTAGTCCTTAGAAAAGGAGATTCAATAAATAGGAAAAAGTATAAAAAAAAGGCTGTTGATTACAATTGCTGAATGATCTGAAGTTGATTACCCATTGAAGTCCTAAACTTGACTGATTAACTGTGTCAAATGCTGCAAAAACACTGTCCACAGTGACACCTTACACATCGATTTAATTCACGCAAAATTATCAGAACACAGCTATTTAACAGATTGTCCTGCTGAGCTTCCAATATAGATAAGCCCGCACAGTTATCGATCAGTTGTGATCTTGTCAATGGTTATAGACATCGTTGTGTACTCTAACTTTGCTTTGTCTCTTTCCTCGTATCATGTGGGTGCAAAGATCGCAAACATGTCAATCGGCAAATATCGTTCGACAATGGTCGTTGCATGGTTTATTATGTTGTTAACAGCCTGCTCAAAATCCACGCGTTTCAGCTATATGTGAGTCGAAATTTAACTCGTTAAATATCGATTCCTCACTCTCCTCTTTCTTCCGATACAAATGACGAAAGGCACAAAGAACATCAATCAGCTGTTGCTAATAACTGTTACATTTCAATTGTCAAATATATATTAAAAATGTGAAAAATTTTTCAAGAGTGCTCAATGTGCAGTCAGTTGCAGACATTTCTGAGCAGTCAATAGTGCCTAATTTGGCCGCCAGAAGAAAGAAATGCCCTTACAATCTATAGATCCGTGCACTTCAGAAAACCAAGTATATGAAGACCAGAAAGCGGCCGTTTGCGTGAGTTTCATACTTTTTTGACTGAATTCGTTTGTTGGATCAGAGCTCGGAAGAAGTGGTCCCTCTTTAGCATACAGTCAGAAAAAAATCAGTCGCCTACAGACACGATGCGAAACAGTCTCGAAAAACCACTCAAACATCGTTTTTGATGGGCTGCTCTGTTACTGACTGTTAGTAGCTGAGCGACGAACGAGTTTGTTCGTTTTGAGCGGTCAGCAAGAGACCGATTTGTGTGTTACGCTCAATCCGAGAGCGAGGATACCAGCGAAACGAAAAAGACGGTTGCTGTTGAGACATTGAGCGTCCCGTTTAAATTTTTTCGATCTTTTGAGTGAGCAGACCGCTCAGAAAAATTTAGGATGTAAAGTTAATTTAAATTGTTATATTTTACTAATTAATGGTATTATTGAGTTTTTTTTTTATCATTTGAGGATGTGTTTTTAAAATTGATTTAATTTTTTTGTGTTAAAATACATGACAGTCTGGAGGAGCAAAAATGTGTTGTTTAATATGATATTTGGTAATTAAAAATTCATCGTTCGTGTTTTAAAATATGCTTTCTGCTATAATAAAGTCTTCCATAGAAGGCCCACGGTGGTATTGTTCGATGCGGTGGTATTGAACAATGTAACAGATATTTTAACAATATCTCTTGGGCAATGATAAATATATCTAGCCAAACGCAACTACTTCAAGCTCAGGAAGGTCGGATGGTTATGAACATGCATATGCTCCCTATCGGTTCGAGGAACTAAAACATTTAATACATCTAAACAGTCTTTTGTTTAATGAAAATTTCTGCTCAAAAATTCGTTCTCAACAGTTTATGGCATTCAAACCAATTTTCCCAGCAAAGTAGCATAGTCTTTTAACTGTAGTTATGGCCTGTGCATTCGTATTAGAAAAGAACTTAGTGACCATTTTCACTTTTTGTCTTTCGCATTTAGTAACTGTTTAAATGAAATCTCTAAAAAATCAGCAATAATATCGTCCTTAACAAGTTTTCCATTGACAGGAAAACCTTCGTCAATAAAGTGAGTTCTTATTAGTTTCATTGTAAGCTGCACACCTGCGAATACATATATAAATCCTTTGCTGGTCGCGGAAATCGAAAGCAAAGTGAAATGACAAAACAGACAACTGATTATGTAACATCATTAAATGCTGTTAAATCTGTTCCTTCAATATTGGCTACAAGTATTTGATTGTAGATAATGTTTTCGCATGTCTTACAGTTTTTAATATAGTTTCGCACGTCTTGATATCATCCTGGCCAACAATATTGTTGATTTTGCTGGTTGAAATATGGCCGGTGTTAGCAACATTGGTTTTGCAACAACACTAAACACATCCATTCCACGCACTACAACTGCTTCAGTGCCACACTTCAACTCCATACCGACACCCCTCAAGAAATCAAGGCCCAGTAATTGGTCATCAACCATCTCCAGGCTGAGCAGTGTCATCGAACATGTGCTTACTCCAAAATAAACAAACCTTTGTTGATTTCAACGCTTGACCCATTTGTCAGTCGTTCCATTCGCCTATATTCGTCTACTCCAATCTTGACAGCTAGTCTTCCGCTTATAAAGTTGTGTATGGCTCCTGTATACCCTTTATCATTGATAACTACCAGAGAAAACACACCCACATCGTCTGGATTAGGTACAATCCGCATTGCACCTAATCCAGACGAGGCTGCTCCTGCTGCAGCTCCAATGTTCCTCGTTGCCTTTGTTGCTGCTCATTTTCTGCATGGCATTCTCTTTTTATGGTTTCTCCCACAGATCCAACAAAATATGAACTTTGAAACACTACAGCCTGGCAATGTAGTATTTCAAAGTCTTCCGCTAGACTAAGCCAGTTTTTGTTCCATGTGCCTCATCAAGTTTTGCATCGCCATTGTGAAGTCCTTAAACCGCGACTACGCGATTGAATAACTCGTACATATAGAAAACATCCATATGCTCGAGTTGATGCATCTGAGAATCCATGAATTAGACAAGTATTTGATTTTAAAACACCGATGTGTCGAGGTATTGAAATTGAATCTACCTCTGCGAAATTTTCTGTTATTGCTTACCAAGTTTCTTGAAGTTGCGTTGGAATTTGTTCATCCCAATCAAGTTTTTGAAGCCATATGTCTTGAATTAATATCTTGGCTTTAGTTACGTCCGGACGCAGTAGTCCAAGAGGATCGTACAATCGAGAAGTAAAAGATAAGATTAACCTTTTTGTAGGTAGCGCATTTGTATCTAATTCTTTCGTTGAGTAGTTGAAGACATCGTCCTGAGGGTTTCAACGCTGTCCTAAAGTCTTTGTTCAAGTAGATTCTGTAGTGTCAATAGCCGTGATGGTTTGATTCGTATCCATGCCACACAAATTTGTTGTCCATTTAGCGAGATTAAAACCAGCGGTTTCTAGTATGTAAGACACTTCGTGGCGTATTTGATCTAACTCCTTTACAGTGTCAGCACCAGTTAGTAAATCATCTACGTAAAAATCGTTACAAACCGAAAATGCACCAATGGGGTGCGATTCTGAATAAATATCGCTGTTTCAGGCAACGGATAGCTAAGTATGAAGCAGTTGCCGTGCCGTAAGCGACTGTATTCAGTCTATATATTTGTAGTGAGTCTTTAGATTGCTCTCTCCATATTATTTATGATAATTCCGCTGCGACTCGTCAACTTCGATTTGACGATAAATTTTAGTGATATCAGCAGTCATAGCGAATAAGCGATATTGAAAGAGAAGTAAAGTCGAAAATAAGCTTGGTTGAATGGTTGGTCAACAAGTCATTCAATGAAATTTGAGTTGATGTTTTACAAGATCCGTCGAAGACTACACGCAACTTTGTAGACGAACTTTGCGGTCTTAATACGCATTGATTAGGTACAACATAATGTGAGTTTGAAAGGATTTGTGGACCAAGCAATGTCATATGGTCCATCGATATATATTCCTTCATGAATGAAATGTACATTGTACGAACTTCAGATTGTTTCAATAGTCGTCTCAATAACCGTCTCTTTGCAGTTTCGTAGGATGCGCCGAGAGCATTTGCGCTTGATTTAAACGGCAACGATACACAAAATCGACCAGAGGCACGTTTTTGAATGAGTCTTCGCAAAGCTGCTGGTCTGGAGAATACATCATAGTTCTATTTTCTTTGGGAATCTCTTCAAGCTCCCAGAATTTTCGAATGTGCCGTCGCATCCTTTCTTAATTTGACCTGGACGAATTAGATCAAAGAATGTTTCTGCACCGAGTAGAAGGTCTATGCGTTGTGGTTTGAAAAACGAGGGATCTGCAAGCTGAGTATCATTAGGTAGATTCCATCCAGTAGAAGAAATTGCTTTACTTGGTTGATTTGTTGATATGGTTTTCATCCCTCCAAATTCTGCCCTCATTTCGAACGAATTTATTCGTGATCCGATTAATGTTTCAACCGAGTGTTGAATTGACAAGGTACTTTTGCCTACGCCAAACAAATTAATTTGATTTCAAAAAAGATCGAACAACTTTTGTCATAAACCCGCTTTAAAGCTGCCAACGCTTTAGGATAATTGCTTTCTCATGCCTCATGTTGAAGGCACGATAAAAGGTGATTGAATTTTTCAATATTGCTCAAAATAGTCCAATGAATTTCTGTAGTCCGAATAATTGCCACCAAACCTAGGAAACTTCATATGTGGCAATTTGTGCGAAATGTCGGATACATTTTGTTTTTTAGCTCGACCTTTAAGGGGGCAGGATGGTTGGAACTTTAAAAAAAATTTACAGGAATATCCTGTAAAAATTTCATGTCGATCGGACTAAAACTCGCTGAGATACCGATTATCTTGTAATTATGCTCAAGACAGGTATGCGGCTGGGGGCAGGTGTTCGGCGGCACCTGTTTGTCTCCTTGGGTTTTCCCCCTATCTGAAACTAATGTTCGGACACTAATTTATATCTTTGAAAGGGCCTTTATTTGTGTAACTATTTAGAAGAATTGCTAGGTATATTTCCACAAAAATCTGAAATAGTCTGGCTCCAAATTTGGAACGATTCAGTCGTATGTTTGTGAGTTTGTGCATTTCATAATTTTAACAAAATGGGCGGAAATCGCAAAAGTACAAGACAAGGTCGGGACGAAAGTTTCAGTGATAAATCAAGACCAAGAAAACGAAGACAATATTTCAATCCGAGAACCGAGACCGATCCGACTTCATTTAGCGCATCAGCGAAAAAAATTGGAATTTGTTATAAAATCATAGTGCCGGAAAATTCTGAAACTGGATATCGTTGTATAAACTGTATAACTGATTTTAAAATTGCAGTTCGGTGTGAAAAGTGTAAGCCGCAATATATAAATTCTAGCCCGTCAATCGGCCATTCTTATGAGATAAACAGACGATTTATTTACGTTATACGATTATTAGGACACGGATTTGCTTCAGAGGATGCTCACTATGGCCCAATAAAACAATAATTTTACTTTTATTTGCTTTTAAAACTTTAAACGCGTTTTTCTCAAAACTACTTTTTTCAAGTCGGTGCGTAACATAACTCAAAAAGTAATGCTCCGATCTAAATGAAGTTTGTGCACATATTCTTTATACAAAAAATACTTGCGGATGAACGATCATTTTATATAAATTTTTTTTTTTTGAAAATGGTACCTCCGAGTTTAAAATCGCATATTTTGCAAAATTGTTTCGTTCCTCCGCACAATTAACTAATATATTAAATAAATTAATTCATTTTTTTATTTCGGATAACACTGTGAGGCCAGGTTTTACGCACCGCAAGACGCCATTTTCCTATTCCTAGATACTCTTTAAATATAGCTTATTAATCATGAATAGAACTTGAATAAATATATTTACTCAGAAATGAGAAAAAAGAATCGCAAAAATCTTCCTTTTTTCAGCCTCTGAAACCATCCTGCCCCATTAATGGACATAAGCAATGATTTTGCAGAAATGCACTCAGCTCGTGAAGCTATAGCTGGATTTATATTGTCTAGCACCGCTTGAAGCTGAAAAGCATATTCGATATATCCGTTCAAAAAATCAAGCCTACATTTCAATTCGTAAGATTCGATTGAATTATCATTTTCGCTGACAAATTCCTTTATACGACGAATAACTGCTAGTACGTTTTCGCGTTGGAATAATATTGAATCCATATCCACACATGAACTATTTTTTATTTTCTTTTTATGTCCAGCCATAATGCAATTGTATGCAAATATTTCAAAATACAAGGTCCGTCGCAAAAGAAACAGGACTGTTAAAAAAAAACAACAAAAAATTAATATTTTTCAAAAGTTATATTTTTTTATTCAAAGTAGTTTCCTTGTGCTTCGATACAGCGTTTAGCCCGGTCAATTAGCATTTCAAATGAGTGTTTAAAGTCATTTTTCGGAATGCTCTTGAGAATATCGGTCGTCGCCTTTTGGATAGCTGAAATGTCCTGAAACCAGTGTCCTTTCATGGGCAAATGAAGTTTTCCAAATAGGTGAAAATCACAGGGTGACAGATCAGGTGAGTAGGGTGAGTGATTAATGGTTAATATGGAGTTTTTTGTCAAAAAATCAGTGACAAGCGTCGACCGATGAGACGGCGCATTATTGTGCAACAGGCGCATTATTGTGCAACAGGCGCCAGGACCCTGCCTCACGGTATTGTGGTCGAACACGACGAATGCGTGACAAAAGACGCTTCATAACACCAAGGTAAAACACAGCATTAATCGTTTGGCCAGGTGGGACGAACTCTCGGTGTACAATACCCTCGGAATCGTAAAAACAAATCAGCATTGTCTTTATTTTTGACTTCTGAAGACGACTTTTTTTCGGTGATGGCTCGTCTGGATGCTTTCATTCGGCACTTTGACGTTTGGTTTCGGGATCAAGCAACACGTTTCATCACCAGTCACAATCGAATATTTGTAGTTTATGTCCTTTCTCGACTCTTTAATCAAATCCTTACACCTTCCGTAGACACAATTTATCTATCAAAATGCGATGAATGGAGTCTTTGGTGATATTTAACTCCATTTCCATATAACGCAAAGAAGATTTCGGCTCATTCTTAATAAATTCCTGCACTGTTTCAATATTGTTTTGGGTAATCACTGATTTTGGCCGGCCCGACTTCTGATCGTCACAGAGGTCCTCACGACCTTCTTGGAATCGCTTAAACCACTCATGCACATTACTACGGGATAGGCACAGATCACCATAAACTTTTTTCATCATTTGAAATGTTTCAGTGAACGTTTTCCCACGATCACGAACGAAGAAATTTGCAAGTTATCGAAATAAAACTGTGGTTATGTATTATCTATATGTATGTAATTATGCGAACCGCTAGGTTAGGTTTCCATGAATTTTATGTCCCCTTCAAATGCTGTCTTTATATATTTTTGTATATATAATAGTTTCATTTTCAAATGCCAAATTATTCCACACTACAAGCAGGTTGTGTTTAATTGCATATATGTATGTATGTATGCCACTATATTTTTGCCACTGCCGTAATATTAAGTAATTTTGCACTTGTTATCTGGTTATTAATACTGCTCTTATAATTCTGATGTCATTCCGTGAATCCAACAATTAGCGAACCACAAAATGTTGACAAAGTATGTCCAACGATGATGAGATGGTTGAAGCTTAGCGTAGATTTTAGCCGTATATGCCCACAGCGACGAGATGATCTGAAGCGCAGTGTAGATTTGAGTCGTTTATGCCCACAGAGACGCAATGATCGAAGCGCAGCGTAGATTTCAGCCGTTTATGCCCACAGCGACGAGATGATTTGAAGCGCAGCGTAGATATATGTACATATGTATATATTTGCACTGCCTCCGTTTTAATGCCGTTTTTACGAATTCAATTTTATTTTTATTCACTTTTAAATATTTTAAGTGGCGAAGCCACGGCTATTCGACCCGGGGTGCCAAAATGTTTGGAATTATAGCCGACCCAAACTCGAAGGGCTAACACGAAGCTATTACAACTATTCTTGGATAGTCGTGGCTAAAGCGTTTTTATTAAAGAGTAAATGTAACAATGCACGTCATATTTGTGTAATTGAGCAGTTAATCGACAACTGACTTTTTAGTTTATTCCTTTCATTTTTAGAGTAAATTTAACGCATGCAAACGATTAAAGAAAGCGAACGAGAGATAATACTGTATGCTATTTATAATAGTAAATGCTTGACAGTTTTGACTGTTAATAATCAATTTAGTTAACTGCAACAATATATGTGCTATAATTCATTTTGACTTAAAAATAATTAATTTATTTATAATTTTATATAATAATTATAAGCATTGATGAAATGTCTTAACAGGGATAATAAAAGATTGTTTCCAAAGAGTTGTGAATTTGCTTTGTTTTATTGAAAAAGAAAAAAGAAAAGACAATGGAACAAAAATAAAGCTAAGCTAGCACATTGTTTTAGTATACAACTATGAATATTATCAGGGCCATGGAGACATGAAAATTTAATAGATTCAAGAGAAATCAGCACATTATATATGGTAATTAGAGGAGATGATGTAAAGTCGTGGGGTGGGATAACATAGGGATAGGATGTTGCACGGTTAGAAGACAAATTGGTGTAGGTAGATTGGAAGAAAGAGCAAACAAATCCGATATCTGAGAATCAAGACGAAAGTTAGCAGGATAAGCTGCATTTTAACGCTTAATATTAACAAAGATAAAAAAGCTTTTAGGATTGTTTCTAACTCTTAATAAATAAGCAGCGTAACTGACATATGACACTTTCAAGAGATTTAACATTCCCCACACGAGGAACTTTATCGAGCTGAAAAGAAAGCTGCTAAGTAGGATGATAATTATCTTCTGGTAATATTACTGGAGGTATTCTGTCAACGAAAATATTAAAACCAATGTCAACAAATACCAAATCCAGAAACCGACCTGATGCAAATTGTTACACTATTGCAAAGACAAATCAAGATGACTAAAAAATCATTGTTGGCAGTTGATATTAAAATGTTGCCGTTTACCAATCAATTTTGGGCCCCCATGTAAACCATGTGTGCTGGAATCTTTCATCCATTCGAAGGTGGTGAACAGTCCAGTGCAGCCGCTGGAAATTTATGCGTTGTACTATGTCAACCTCGAATAGCTCATACAGCTCGTGGTTAATACGGAACCTAACTAGTCCCTGACTCTAATAAGACCAAAATTGCTGCGAAGAGTCTTCATCTCAAAGACTTCCATCGTTGTTTCATCGGACTCAATCGCGGTCCGTGACTCTCCGCCATACAGTAGAACCTGGAATATGAGCGACTTATTGATCTTGATTTTCAAATGGACAACAAATGGTTGTATACCATTCAGAATTGACCTCCTTCCTTGCACAAGCGGCACGGTTGCAACATACCCGGATTTCGTGAAAAACATGCGATCGTTTGCTTCGATGTGCTGCGGTTGACTGCTGTTTTGTTTTGGGCTCATACGCATATATCCACGTTTCGTCACCTGGCACGGTTGAGTAGACGGCTTTTGATGCACCTCGCATGAATTTCTTCAGCATTTGCTTGCACCAATCGACACGACCCATCTTTTGAGCCATTGTCAAATTATGCGGTATGTAACGTGAACAAACCTTTCAAACGACCAAATGTTCAAGTAATATTGTATGTATGCAAATCATACTAACTCCTATGGATGCCTCAATCGCACGGTATGTCACATGACGATCCTGCTTTATCAGTTCACACAAATCATCGATGTTTTCTGTCACAACGACCGATTTTGGACGATCTTCACGAACTGCAGCCACGATTGAATTCGTTGTACCAGTTTTTCACAGTGGCTATGGGTGATGCTTCATCACCAAAAGTTGATTTAAGTTGATTACTGCACTCTTGATAATCCACGTCCAAAATCGTTATAAATCATCGATAAAAAAATGGAATTAAAATGTGAGAACATCAACCAGTTGAATATTTCTACCATCCATAAGGGTGTGGATATGTCATGTACATATCCATAAATCATCGTCGTTATATCGTTTGCGAGGGTCGTCCTTATAGGGTTCCATCCGGGGCTTCCCTTTTGTTTTCATTAGAGTTATGGATTGTCGCATTCTCACAGATAGCTCACCTCCGAACGGCTGTTCACAGGCTACACAAGAGATACGTGTCCTAGCGGAAGTTGTTAGCTGCTTGGGCCATCATTGTTGTCCACTCCCAAGTGAATGTCAGTCAACAACTTTTAAACTTGTGCAAACGGACCCCATCGCACCATTTCTTATTAACCAATCAGAGAACCCCAGAACTTTAGAAAAAAATTTAAATAAAACTAATCTTCCGGTTCATTGGCGTGCAAATAGAAAGGCGTGCATGACCAAGACCACTTTATTTAAAGATTGGCTTGAAATTTGCGCTGTTCCGGTATTTTATTGATGCGCTGAAAATATTAATTTTAAGATGCTGTTATTGTTACACAATGCTCCAGGACATCCAATTTATTCAGATAAGATTTCCGAAAGGACGATTATTGTTTTCATGCCTTCAAACTTAACTTCCATTTTGCCAGTGCCAATTGAGATTTATAATTGAACGGACATGCGTCCATAGAGTTCATTAAATTCATTCAAAATCTCAGTGAACTGCAACAAAAACATAATTTGTGTTTGGTCATCACGTCAGTGGTGCCGGCACACTGTTTAAAAATCCAAAAACAATTGCTGCCCAGTGTTTGTGTAATTGTTCAGGCGCATGTGCAGTTTATGAACAGTAAACTTTGAAACCTTGCATAGGCTCAAATATTTTTGTTTTTTATTTCTATTGTTCCTCGTTGTGCGTCGAGAAAGTTTATTGCTTATCTGTCACCTAAGCAATATAACTGCTTGTCTTTATTTTTGCCGGCAAAAAAAAAGGCTATCTACTTGTGTTTATTTTTGCCGGCAAAAATAGCAAAAGGCTATCTAAAGACTTTTTTTTTTTTTTTAACATTTACTGATTTTCTTCAGAAATATGAACGAAATGTCAATCTCATATGACCCTGAGCTAGATCGGATACTCGGATACTGCTTCTTGGTTACATGGCCCATCCACAACAACGTCAAGTGTCTCCCATTCTACTTCTTTGATTTTTAGATTGAAAACGGCCTCTGAGAACGTACAATTGGCAGTCGCTGACCAAACCTCAGTTACCTCTTCCAATAGCCCTATCTACACCAGGCTCTGGCTACTGGCTCTGTCCATATAGGACATCAAACCGCAAACAGTGCAGTAAAAACAAGGTGAACTGGCAGATTGGGACTCGTTTGCTCAAGTTCACATTGTGAGAAAAGTGGTTGACTGCCATTCACTTGGGAATGTTCAACAATGATTCTTGTTACAAACATCCAAGCAACTCACACGTCCGTTAGGACACGAATTTCCTGAGATGAGCTGACGTGAGAAGGCGAAAACCCCTTCCCCTTAATTAGGGGTTGGTACGCTGGGCTCGGGACCAGCCACTTTAAATAATAAATCACCAATGAATACTAACAGGAAGCCTCGGAAGGAACCCTACGATGACAACCCCCGCGAACGATATAAGGATCACGATTTAAAGAAATGCACCTTGAATGTCCGAACCCTTAATTAGGATGCTACAAATATCCAGGTGGTTGATGTCCTCGAAAGGTGCAAGGCTGACATCACCGCAATCAAAGAAATCCGATGGCTAGGACTTGGTCTAAAAAAGCATTTTGTAACATCTACTCTAGCTGCCATGCGAGTAAGCACAAATTTGGATGTGGTTTCGTGGTGAGAAGGAAACTACGTGGCCTCGTCTCTAGGTTCACGCCTGTTGACGAGCGCCTAGCCGCTATACGCTTCAAGGCAAAATATTTTTATATTAGCCTGATTTAAGCGCACGCCCCCACGGAAGAGAAAGACGACGATGCTAAAGATGAATTCTATGAGCGCTTGGAACGTCTGTACGAGCGCTGTCCCAAACACGATGTCAAAATCGTGCTTGGCGATTTCAACGCTAAGATTAGGAATGAAGGAATCTTTGGCCCAATCGTCGGAAAATTTAGCCTTCACGACACTACCTCCAATAATGGAGAGAGGCTAATCGATTTCGCCGCAGGTCGGGACATGGTAGTTAGTAGTACCAGATTTCAACACCAGAACATCCACAAGGCTACATGGCTGAGACCTGATCAAATAACACGCAATCAAATTGATCATATTCTGATTGACAGAAGGCACGCATCGAGCGTGTTGGACGTGCGAACGTTACGTGGTCCCAACATTGACTCGGACCACTATCTTGTCGCAGCCAAGGTACGCACTAGGCTCAGCGTAGTGCACGCCGCACGTTCCAACATGCAACGAAAACCTTACGCCTCTCCCGACTGCTCAGGGAATCCTCTCCGTCTTCTCGAGATATATGTGAGCAGTGGAAACACATCACCCGATAGGGCTGCCAAGAATGTCATTGGTTATACAAAACCTGTGAAGAATTCTTGATACGACGAGGAGTGTCGCAATGCTACTGCAGAGAAGAACTATCAGCGAACACTGCAGTCGGGAGCAACGCGAACTGTTAGCGAGCGATATCGTGAGAAACGGAGAGAGGAGAAACGCCTTTTCAGACGCAAGAAAAAGGAGCAAGAAAGGATGTTGAGATGTTACGTGACAGAAATGAAGATCGAAAATTCGATCAAAAGGTGAAGCGTCTGACTGAATATCTTAAACCCGGAGTAACTTTCTGTAAGGATGACAATGGAAATCTGCTAACGGATGAACAAGAACCACTGAGATTATGGAGGAGTCATTTCTCCAACCTACTCGGAGGCGATGAAGCCCGGTTAATGATGGCACTATTGTAGAGCCACCGGACTAGAACTATATTCAGTTTTAAAAAAGCTGAAAAATAAGAAAGCGGCAGGCTCTGAAGGGCCGCCAGCTGAGATATTTGTGACCGGCGGTAAATAGTTGGTTAGGAGTATAAACCAAGTTATATGCAAGACATGGTCCGATGAACGTATACCCAATGACTGGAATCTCAGTGTTCTCTATCCTATCTTTAAGAAAGGAGACCCCGCTGTTTGCGCCAACTACCGCGGAATAAGTCTTCTTTCCATCGGATATAAGATTCTGTCGCGCGTATTGTGTAATAGGCTGAAACCATATACGAATTCACTGATAGGACGATATTCAGACCAAAAAGGTCGACCAGTGACCAAATATTCACATTAGGCCAAATCTTAGAAAAGACCCGTGAGTTTAACAAAGACACACACCACCTATTTGTCGACTATATAGCCGCTTAAGACACGCCGATACGATCGGAGTTTTTCGACGCCCTGTCTGCACAAAGTATCCCGGCAAAGATTGTCCGTCTTTGCATGACGACGCTATCTAACACACAAAGCGTTGTCATGGTGGGGAAAAACCTCTCTGACCACTTTGATACGAAGAGAGGTTTCAGGCAGGGTGATGCTCTGTCGTGCGATTTTTTCAATCTTCTATTGGAATACATACTACGCCAGTGCACCTACGGGCTGAGTACCTCATTCGAATGGATGAAAAAGCTCCAGCACGCATGATTTACATGGGGAGCCTTAACTTGATTGGTGGACGCCGAAATAGAGGACGACCGGTGGAATGACCAGGTATGGAGAGATCTCTCCGTACTTGGCATTCAAAACGACTGGCGCCAGCGCGCACTAGACTATGGAGGCTGGCGCGCCTTCCTAGATGCGGCCATGACCGGATAAAAGAAGACAAAGCATTTAGGGTAGTGATTCGAAACATGGCCAGCACTACACCATAACGTTATTGGTGTGTATAATCCTAGCCCACGTAAGATAGTCACCACCGTAAATGGAACAGAAATTGGAAAGCAGTTACCGAAAAATTCGAAAAAGCGTCTAACAACTCTGAGTTGTTGGAAATTCAACATATAGGTAGACATCGCGTACAAGAGGAAAAACTAGGAAGTCCCTGTCTGTTACCCAGTGTTATAGATGCTTTGATTTGGCCACACTAAAAGTAACTGCCTGAGAGAGTTGGTCTGCGGAAAATGTGGTCAAAACCAAGCCACTTCCCAATGTACGACCGTACAAGATCCTTGCTGCATTAATTGTGGTGAAAAGCACGTAGCTTGGAGCCAAATTTGTAAAGTTTTTAACTTAAAAAAAGCAGCGTTAAACCCAGTGTCTCAACTGCATCGCGTGGTAACACAAACAAAACTAGTAGACTGATCTATGTCCCGGCGGTGATGGTTAGGGGATATACTTCCTATGCAGACACACTACGTGCAGGATTACAGGTAACAAACCATCCATTACTGAAACTTGGCTAACAATTTGTCAATGGGTGGATCAGCAATTTTAGTTAAGCGAGAGCTTACCTACTATCAACTAGCTCCATTGAGGAGCCTTTCAAATGGCTTCCATTCGGGTAGCTTGCACCCGAGGCGATTTGATAGTGTCCTCCCTGTATCTCCCACCTCATTTGCCTTGATCGACAGTAGACTTCGAATTGGTCTTTCGCAGATTGTGAGGCAAGTTTCTCATCGGTGGTGATTTCAACGCCAAACACAGGCTGCTGTGGGGCTGTTTTAGAGCGGACAGGAGGGGCAGGTGCTTTTAGGAAGCAGTTCTTAACTCTTCTACCCAAATTCTGGCACATTTTCCTTACGCCCAAAATTATACACCTGGCGCCATCGACTTCTTCATCTTCAATGGGTTGCGACCAGAAGAGTTGTCAATAAAGACTGAGTATCTGTTCTCCTCAGATCACCTGCCCCTTGTGGTTGCGCTGGATTCCTCTCCGAGGACCAGGACTCCTGAGACGCCTGCTTCCACCGTCTTCTAATATGGCTACATTTCGAAGGAAGCTGAAGAAAACCCTCGATCTTAATCTTGAGATCATTCAATCACAGGATATCGAAGATGGACATGCAATACTCCTCAATAATGTCTATGCAGCTGCCCTTATTCCTATATCCGAAAGTATGACGCGATATTCAAGGCTGCAAAACATTCTCCCACAGTTATAGAGGCCTTGGTTTTGGTGAAGGGGAGAATTAGGAGACAATACTGCCGCACCAGGAACCATAATGTAAATAGAGTATACCGCAGAGTCGTCAATAGGATTAGAAAACTTTTGACGTTGCAGGGGCAGAAGGCCACTGATCATTTCCTACAAAATATTACCCCTGATGCGAGCTCAAGACACTCATTGTGGATATTGGCGAAGAGATATAAGTAGCAATTCTCGCCGAAATTCTTTATCAGGAGGGCTGATGGTACCTGGGCTAAGAGCCCTAAGGAACGTGTTGAGGCATTCGCTGAGGATTTGGAGGCCCTCTTTCAGCCATTCGATTACATTTCTATCAGAAGAAAACACATTGTACAGACAATGCTCGACAGTCCTGGCCAGTTGTGTCTTCCAGTAGCCCCCATCACTGCTAAAGAAATTACAGCCCATATAAAGGACCTGAAGTTAAGAACGGCCCCAGGCGAGGACGGGCTTAATAACAGCATGATGAAAGCTTTTCCTGTGAAAGCAGTACTGTTCCTGGCCTCATATTAAATGCGGTGATTAGAATAGGATATATTTCATCACAATGGTACTAAAGCTCTTCGAGAGGTGCCTCCTAACGAGAATACTTGCAATTGAGAAAGTCGGGAAGAGGATATCACCTTTTCAGTTTGGATTACATAAGTACCATGGAACGCCGGAACAGTTAAATAGTTTGGATATCAGTCTAAAGAGTACGTGGTGGCGGCGTATCTCGATATAAGGCAACCTTTTGATTTTGTTTACTGCCGCCTCTAATGTTCTTGCTAGTAAAGAGTTACCACAAGGAAGCGTATTGGGGCCAACACTTTATTCGCTCTTCACCAGCGATATGCCTACGGGCTCCTCTCTCCCTACAGATGAACTGCACGACATCATGATTGCTACATTTACTGATGATACAGTCATCTTGGCAAGGGACACATGTGTCTACAGTGCAACTGATACACTCCAACTTTATATACAATAACCTGGACAAGTGTGTCAGTGTGACCCACTCGCTGCGCAGAGATGACTGCCCGGGTCTATACCTTCAGGATCAACTTCTGGATCATCAGACTGGGTATGAATACCTGAGGGTGTATCTGGATAGACGTCTCACTTTTAAAACTCACATTAACAAAGTTGTAATTTCGCTAAAGGAAAAGTTACTGAGCTGGCTTTTGAATAGCACAAACTAGCTGTCACTGTGGAATAAGGTGCAAATTTTCAAATCAATAATTTCACCTGCCTGGCGCTACGGAATGCAAGTATATGTCATTGCTGCTAAAACACACCTTACCAAGCGAAGATTTTTCGCAGCTTCTCTGACGCTTCCTGGTACATGAGGAGGTCTAACCTTGAAAGGGACTTAAATGTTCCCAAGATTGGCGATGTCCTCAACCAGCAAGCAGCGACGTACATGGAGCGTCTTAAAAATCACCCAAACGTGCTAGCTAGGTACCTACTCTGGAGGCGCAAGAGATCTGGAGTTCAAATAAAAAGACGGCTTCGTAGAATTCACCCAATTGAACTACTAAACAGAGCCCTATAATATTGTTGTGATATTACGTGTTGCCGAGCGGTTGACTATGATGTTGGGTTTATTTTAACATGACAATTAAATAACACTAGCAACTACAATGTTATACTAAGAATAATTGTTCACCCGGTCGACGCTGAATTGTTTTCGCCGTTCTTCGCGCCGCCACTGTCACTGTTTTTATTGTCGTTTTTTTTTTTTATTGTTTTCCAACGACGCCAGTGTCACTGCTTGCAATTCCGTTTTCGAATCCTTTTCCGCGCGCTTTTCCGTCTCATTCCAGTCGCCGTAGCTGGTATGCACTCGTTGTTGCCCCTGCTGCTTTTACATCCCACCGTATACGCGCTCTCTCTTTTACACCCACGCGTTTTGTCGGCTGTACTGAAATGCAGTTCAGCCACAACATCGCTGGGCTAGGCAGCACTGTCCCTACCAGGGTCTCACTGCACGATCGGAGCGAGGTTTCGGGGTGCCAGTGCACGTTCAGTCCAGGACTCATCGTAACAATATACATTAGTCATTATGGTTTGAGTAACATTTCTCCGGTCACCATTAACTTATCATATATTTTCATCCATTGAAGGTTCACAAATGAAATTTGGATCAATAATACTGTTAAGTTTGACAAAAATCGAACAGAATTTGTCATATCTGCTTCCATTTTAGGTACAGAGATAAAATTTGGTATACATGTTAATAAGATCGAAGGAAGTAATGCTGTTAAGTATCATAAAAATGGAAAGGGACTATTCCCCTCGCCTCATATATGTCTGCAACCTTTTGAGGTACAGAGATGAAATTTGGTGTACATGTTAATAAGATCCGAAGAAGTAATCCTCTTAAGTTTCATCAAAGTCAAAGAAGGATGCTTTGCCCCCATACAAGCTATAAACAAAATCCTACAAAAAAATTTTAGTTGGTAAAGTTTGTATAATTTATTCTTACTGAACAATCTTATTTTTTTTACAAGAATTACAGTCTTAAAATCAAGAATTATAGGTCAACATAATCTTAGCCTGAAGGCTTTTAATAATATTTATTTTCAATAATGAAATGAGGAGATACAGCTGCTGAGACAATGTAACAGGTTTGATTCAACATTTGGCTGTCATGATTATAATTGAATTATCTCTTGATGCTTTTGATAAAGAATTTAAAATCATAACCTATTTTTTTTTAAGCGGGTTGTGCTTTGTATGGTATTCTAAGAGTAGGTTTACACTAATATGGCAATAATCTGATTTTCCTTAACAATTTTCGTTAAGTTTGGTGTCATTAGGCCCTGTACCGAAGGTACAAAAGCCTATTAGTTTTGTGCAAATGTATGTAACAGGTAGAAATAATAGTCGCAGACCTCCCAAAGTTACCCCCATTATGGTCTGGAGTGATAGAGGAGTCGATATAGCCCTGTCCTGTCCGTCCGTCTGTATGAACGAAAGAATCTCGGAAACGGTAATAGATAGAGACTTCGTCTTTTTTGCATTCGACTAGGGTTGCTCCGGAATTTTACAAGTTTATTTTAAAATTTTGCACCTTCCCTAAAAAATCCCCATAAAATCACCTCCAAGGCAAAAATAAATTAAGTATGCCAGTATAGAGATAACGTCCCTCTTAGCCAAAATCCAAAAAGTTCATCAAAAAAACGGATAATAAATGACGATTTTATAAGCAATTGAATTTGCTTTTATTTTCATACATAAAAAAATTTTGTATAAAGCACTTATTCGTGCAGTGGAAGTGGTCATAAGTTCGGGAAACATTTAATGTGTTTGTTAGGAAACCTGAACTGGTACAGGGCCTCTTACAGTCGGTTACGCCTGACTGTATTTTCTTACTTGTTTTTAGTTGAAGTTTGTATATGTTATAAACTATTTTCAATGCAATATGTATCTACCGTAACTGTACTTTTAGAGTTAGCTCTACCAATGAAATATTTTTTATAATTTTTTTAAAGAGTTTTTGTATTTGTTATCCTGATCAGTAGGCCAAAGATATATATTATTGTTTGTCATGGCACTTCGTAATTACTTTTTAAAATTTCAGACGGAATGTGTCTAACAGCGTTCTTTTTCATTGAGGATATTTTTCTGACAAAAACACGTTTTATATGATGGTTCCGATGGAGCGTTCATACACTTCTATGTATGACAACGCCCAACTCTTCAGACGAGAGCATATTTGTGAGCATTTTCACACTAACCGATCGTGTTTATGCCCATAGTAAAAAAAAAAATTTAGGAGAAGCTAAAAGTTGCCATTTTGCATGAATGGAAAACATTGGACGTTCCCCTCATTGTATCTTTCATAAATTCAACGAGGTAATGAAATTTTTAAAAAAAAAAATCAATGTTGGCATATCTTTCGATTGTTTTAAAACTTGGTGTAAATGTAGTACTATATAAGAGAAGAAAGAGTGTATACATTTATTTTTTTTTTTGAAAATCTTAAATATTTTAATTTTTACCGGACATCAATGTTCAGATTTTGTAGTAGTTTTATTTTTTTAGTATGAGTTTTAAGTATGAATATCTTTAAGATATTGAAACCCATTTAGTTCGTGTTTTTTTTTTAATAGGGAAAATTCCCAACAATTTGAATGAAATATTAGCCAAAAAAAAAATTAAAATTTGAAGGAAATGAAAGGAGACCCAGAAATCCCCAACATCATAACTTTTGATTTTAAGAATAGATTTGTGATCTGTACGGAAGACAACGCTTCCAGTTCAACTATCGTTTTTATTGGTTACCCTGATGAGGCATTAGTGAAGAATACTATGTAAGCTGAGAGGTTTCGCCTTATTTAAAGCAAACTTCGGCAAACGTGGTGTTCACTGAATCGATGACTTCAAGCATGCCGAAATTACAATGTCTGTCCAACGATGCTGCGCAAGAAATTTGCCTAGTACGTTTTTGAAATCTGAAGGATTCTGATAATTTCATGTGGTAGAGAACTTGGCGACGGTCATAATAATCGGAGAGGACACCAATCTATTTCCCGCGAAACCACCCAATTCCTTAAAAATTTACATCATGCAACCAGGGAAGGCGTTCTAATCTTTCAGGTATTTTTCTTCTGTTGTCAAACATAACATTCTGTTCTTACATGTAATCAGTGAGCATGACACAACCTCGACTATCAACCATCAACATAAAAGATGAAGCTGTAATCCTTTAAAGAGTATAGGCATGAAATGCTCAAAACTTTTGCCTCAGTACAGCCTGTCACGATCGAGATCAGCAGCGTTCGAAGTTGAGGGTGTGACCCGCATGCCGATTGCCGTAGAAGCAGAAATAGGTGAGGAGAGTCCTTTTGAAGATGAAGATGGACTCGTCAGGGCACCAAAACTTGGGAGCTTTGAAAGTCCATCGATATTTAAAAAAATGGGTACATGAATGCTGCTTAAATTTTGTCTATCCGTCTTGATTAATATAACATGTTTTTGAATATGATGCCTAGTTTAAATGTTACATTATTTCTTAACTAGCGGATACCCGGCGTGTGCTAATACGCTAAAAAATACATTTTGGTTATTAGTTGTATAAAAAAGAAATTTTGCGTAGGTATTAACTTTTTTATCTATGCTAACGGACCAACAATTTTTTAAATTTTTAAGTGAATATAATTGGCCGTGCGAAAACGTGGAATTTTTAGGTAGAAACCAGCGATTGACCTTGAGCCTTGTTGATGGTTATGGCAAAGGTCGGACGTACTGGAAACGGTAATCACTTGAAATCGACAAATAGGTTAAAATCATTGGAATTCGTAGTATCAGCACATCATTACATTTGCTGCTAATGATCGTGAATACGATTAAATTCGGCGCTAGTTTTTTAACAGAAAGTCTTGCACAAGTTCGGTGTATCTAAGTTGTGAATTAGCATCAACGGTGAACCAACTTTTATAGTTAATTTATGTGTTCGCATTCCAGACGGTTGACAGCATGTTCTGTTCCTCATCTATAACTGTATCAATCGATTTGTACTTGACAACTTCATCGTGAAGCTTCAATTGAATTTGATGGTATATTCCGTTGACATTATCATTCGGAGCCAAAATTGCTCGTTCGCAAAGCCAATCATGATTTTTCAAATTGTCGACAATATGTATATGTTTCTCTACATGTATCCAAAGATTCATGCTGTTAATTTATTTCCGAGTAATGAAGATGTTGAATTTTTTTTTAATTTTTCAAGTCGAAAACAATCTATGAACGGAAATCATGTTTTAGGATATATGTATTATGCCTAAACTATGCACAGAAGTGTAATCACTAACCCATAATGGACATACAGAATAACATTGGCTCAATACAACGATTTATTTAAATCCCTAGGACCGAGATTTATAGCTGCAGGCGATTATAACACAAAGCATATGGCATTGGGGCTCGCGGCTTACAAATAAAAAAGGTGAAATACTTCTCCAATCCATTGAAAACAATACCTGTAACCACCTTTTAACCTGCCCCACATACTGAAACAAAGTACCAGATCTAATTGACTCTAGTTATATCAAAAACAAAAATATAAATCATTTCATTATTAAATCCCGTTTTACGCTGTCTTCTGATTATTCTCCAATTCAGCTCGATTATGTGACTATACTTGTAACAAACAAGGCCAAGCCAACAGTTTACAATTCCAAAACTGATTGACAAGCATATAAAGAGTTTCTAAATATATGTACATGGAAAGTTCCGCGATATATTTTAATGCAGTATCGACTCAACTTCTCATTGCGTTCGGTTATCTTTTGTCTGAGCTCTTGTTTTAACAGCCTATTATCGCTTCTATTACGTCTTGCGCTCACTCGCACTTATCTCACATAACTGTTGATTTCTAAATATAGACATACAAAGCATTAAACGCGAAAACAAAAAGAAGAAGAAGAATAAATAAACGCTTCTCGCTATGTGCGACCCCCCTGATCGCCATAATGGCTATGGCGCATCAGCATTAAGTCATAGCCAATCTCAAACTCTAAATACGCCTGGACCAAAATACGTAATAATTTGTCGGAATGAGGATCATTACAAAGAATTTAAACTGTCACCATTTGCTTTTTTTCTCATAGTAACCATCAAACCGATCGGACGTGTCTGCTAGTGCTCCGCAATAATTCGGTTTAGTTAGGCCTAGTTATGAAAGCATATTTGCTAATAGCTATAGTAACAGGCTCTAAATTTAATTTGTGCAAGTGCTAAAAAACAATCAAAAAAAAAAACAAACTTCAGCGAAAAGTTTAACGCATACTTTTTTTTTTCCAAAAAAAAAAAACAAACAAAAAAAACCCGCGATTGAAAACAAAGAGCAGCGAATAAGCGCGCGAAGCGCTCCGCAAGAGCAGCGCAGACTCTCACTGCAAAGTGCCGATGGGAGACGCGTACTTTACATACAACGCAACACAAGACACCATCCACTTCCCTCCCTGTCCAAAAGAAAAGCAACGAAACAGGTAAAATGCATAACCAAATGGATGCGGTGAGTACAAGTTCTCAACCTAACGGATTACTAAAATCCACGGCTTCCACTTCAGTCCCCCCTACTAGCATTGTTAATGTATTGTCATTAACTATACCGACGCAGCAAAACCTTACGCTCTCTACCCACGGCTCAACACGGCCACTCACTTGGGCTGAAGAGTGCCAACACCCACCCTCTTAAATGAAAATTTCGTCAATTGTTCTCTTCCCTACGCTGCGAGCACACAAACAATCACTTATGTGTCTCCGGCTATAACAACAGCAACAGTCTCAACATCAACAAACACAACAACAACTACAGCCACAACATCTTCTGCAATGATTAAAAATAATATTTTACCGCAATCTCAAAGCGGACTGCAGCAAAAGAATAATACAAAAACTCCAGCGATACAGACAGGCTTAGATCGCTACATTCAAATAAAGCGAAAGCTGAGCCCACAAATGTCGAACAAAGGAAATAAACCTAAGCTGAATCGACGAAACAATGCTAGCGAAACCGAATCGCCACTTAGTCGCAACAAATTCTCAATTCTAAGCGACAAAGCATCCAACTCACAAAACAGCGAAGATGAAGGGGCTACAAAAGCGAGTGTCAAACCATCGCCAATATATGTCCGTGAGCAAAGCTCTAATAATATTGTAAACACAATAGCAAAACTCATTGGGAGGAATAACTTCCACATAACTGCTATTAGGAAGGGTACAATATACGAGACCAGGGTTCAAATTTACTCTGAACAAAATTATCGTTTAGTTTCAAAACATTTCACAGATTTGAAAATAAACTTCTACACATACCAACTGAAAAGCTCTAAAGGACTTCAAGTCGTGCTCAAAGTCATTGAACCAACTGTCACTCCAAGCGAAGTGGTAAGCGCACTACAAGAAAATGGCTTTAACCCAAAAATAGCCTTAAATATAATAAATAAAAATAAAATTCCGCAGCCCATGTTTAAAGTAGAGCTTGAACCCGAAAGTAGGCCACTTAAAAAAAACGAGGTACACCCAATCTACAATCTAAAATACCTGCTGCACCGCAGAATTTCAGTAGAAGAACCTCACAAGCGCAACAACCCGGTCCAATGCACCAACTGTCAGGAGTTTGGCCACACGAAGACTTACTGCACTCTACGTTCTGTCTGCGTCGCCTGTGGAGAACTCCACAATACCGCTACATGCACAGCAAACAAGTTGGATTCCAACGCGAAAAAATGTAGCAACTATGGAGGAAATCACACGGCTAATTACAGAGGATGCCCTGTGTACAAAGAGCTGAAAAACCGCCTTCATCTGCGAACTGCCTCTGCTCGCTCTCACCCCGTAGAGTCATTTGCACGCACTCCAACGTATACTTTTGACACAACCACCCCTGGTGTGTCTTTTGCCAATGCCTTGAAATCAGGGCTAAAGCCAGCTGATGCAAAGTCATATGGCCAAACCGTTTCCCACACGGTACCCGTGGGCCCCTCCACACAAAAACCACAACAACAAAGCATTCCCCAAAATGATAATACACCACTCAATAGCGTCGAATCAATGATTGCTTCAATGCAACAAAGCATGATGAATTTCATGACATTCATGCAAAACACAATGCAAGAAATGATGCGGAATCAAAACACTCTGATTCAGATGCTTGCAGCCCAACAAAGCAAATAATGTCTTGCTTAAAAATAAATATATGTCTCTGGAATGCCAATGGTGTTTCCCGACACAAAAAAGAGCTAGTAAATTTTCTCGAAGTAAGAGACATTGATGTATTGCTTCTCGCAGAAACACATCTTACGAATAAATACAACTTCAAAATTCCAGTGTATGCGTTCTACTCCACGAACCACCCAGATGGCAAAGCCCACGGCGGAACTGGTATACTCATAAGAAGTCGTATTAAACACCATTCTCTACAGATATTTGCAACCAATTATCTCCAAGCCACCTCAATAAATGTTCAAACAAAGTTTGGTAGTGTAACACTATCGGCAATTTATTGCCCTCCAAGGTTTACGGTATCTGAAAAACTGTTTCTTGAATTCTTCGACACTCTAGGTGATCGCTTTATAGCCGCGGGAGATTATAATGCCAAGCATACACATTGGGGCTCAAGGCTTTCAAACCCCAAAGGAAAGCAGCTCTACAAAGCAATTATAAACACCAAAAACAAGCTTAACTATGTCTCGCCCTGTACTCCAACATATTGGCCTACAGATTCGATGAAAATCCCAGATCTCATTGATTTTGCAATAACACGAAGAATTTCAAGTCATCTACTGAATCTCTTGCAGATCTCTCATCGGATCATTCTCCAGTTCTTTTTAGTTTACTGGAAAAACCTCAACTGAAAGAGTATCCCAATAAACTCACCTCACAAAAAACTAACTGGCTCAAATATAAAAAGTATATAAGCAGTCATATCGAGCTGAACCCAGCAATAAGTAACGAAATTGATATTGAAAACTCTGTCAGTGCCCTGAGTTCTGTTCTCACTGCTGCAGCTCAACACTCCACACCACAACCATCCACAGCCAATTCGATGAACCACAGTATAACCAACAGTCACATTGAACTGTTAGTTATGACGAAACGGCACTTAAGAAGGGAATGGCAGTGTCATAGATCTCCAACCTCCAAGCACAATCTAAGAATTGCTTCACGTGAGCTAAGCAAAGCTCTTAAACTCGAGGAAAAACTCACTCAGAGACGATACATCGAACGTCTTTCCCCAACAAGCTCAAAGTTTCCCCTGTGGAAAGCGCGTGCAGACATTAAACCACCAGCTATAGTCTCTACACCCATAAGAGACCACACTGGAAAGTGGGCACGCACGGACATAGAAAAAGCGGAAGTTTTTGCAAACCACTTAAGAACTGTTTTTCAGCCAAATCCGTCAACAAACGCTTTTGTTCTTCCCTCTCCTTCGAACACGAACTACTCTGAACCTCTCAGAGTTCACACCCACGAAGTTCATAAAGTGATAAAAGCCCAGCTCAATCCCAAGAAGGCTGCAGGTCATGATTTAATTTCCCCAAAAATGATCATGGAGCTTCCCAGTCCAGCTGTGACATATATCACAAAATTGTATAACGCGATTTTTAAATGCGGATATTTTCCAACTCAGTGGAAGAAATCGGTCATAGTCATGATACCGAAACCCGGAAAGGACAAAACACAGGCTGCGTCATATAGACTGTTCGAAAAGTTGGTTCTTTTAAAAATCAACTCACACATGCAGAACGTTATTCCCACCCACCAATTTGGTTTTCGTGAAAACCATGGCACTATCGAACAAGTAAACCGAATAACCTCGGAGATTAGAACAGCGTTCGAATTTTGCGAATACTGTTCCGCAATCTTTCTCGATGTAGCCCAAGCATTCGACCGCGTTTGGCTTGATGGACTTAAGTATAAAATAAAAGTATTGCTTCCCCAAAATACTCACAAAACTCTAGAATCATACCTCAGCAATAGAGTATTCACGGTACGTCAGAATGACTACATAACACAGGAGTCTGAAATCAAAGCTGGAGTACCCCAAGGCAGCGTTCTCGGTCCTATGTTATATGTTCTATACACATCAGACATACCAACGGATCACAGACTTACAATATCCACATTTGCTGATGACACAGCCATATTAAGTAGATCTAGATGCCCAATACGAGCAACCAGACTACTAGCAGATCATCTCATTCTTCTCGAGGAGTGGCTAGCTAACTGGCGTATAAAAGTTAATGAGCAAAAAAGCAAACACGTCACATTCACTCTAAACAGAGGTACTTGTCCATCGCTGACTCTAAACAACATTGTGATCCCACAGGCCAATGACGTCGTGCATCTCGGTATTCATCTCGAAAGACGGCTCACTTATCGTAAACATATTGAAGCCAAAAAAACACAGATAAAGCTAAAAGCCAACTCCCTACACTGGCTCATAAATCCGCGGTCCCCCTTAAGCTTGGACTACAAATTGCTTCTTTACAACTCCGTAATAAAGCCTATTTGGACGTACGGCTCACAGTTATGGGGCAATGCGAGTTCCAGTAACGTGGATATAATACAAAGAGCTCAATCAAAAATACTTAGAACTCTCACCGGAGCACCTTGGTATATTCGCAATGCTAACATTCACAATGATCTTAACATCCCAACTGTTAAAACTGAAATAGATCGATTCAAGCAGACCTATGAATGTAAACTCAATTCTCACCCTAATCCACTCGCACGATCTCTAACACTACTCCATATACAAACACGACTCAGGAGAAATGACCTCCCAGCCCTGTGATGTGCTCTTAGGGCCGCTGTAACTACATAAGTCTCCAACCGGGGGGCTTTGTGTAATACACAACTAGATTTAAGATTTGATAAATTATTGTTAGTCTCTTATCAAGAGAAGATTCAATAAAAAAAAACACATTTAAAAAAAAAAAAACCATTTGCTATAAAAAAAATAATTGACTTTAAATGTCTACTCCAAGCAAATAAACTTCTAAAAATGACTCAATTCACGGACAACATTGCCGTAACGGTTTTGTTACACAACTCTCTTAACTACACTAAGGGAGTAATTTACTCACGAGAACTGTGCAACGTACCTGAAGAGGAAATACTAGAAAACCTAAAGAGCGAAAATGTATGCATGGTAAAAAAAATGTTAAAGAGAGTGGATGGCAGTCTAATTGATACAGGTCTCATTATACTCACATTCTCTTTGCTCACTCTACCGGAATCTATAATGATTGGATATTGGAAGAAAAGCATTCGTCCCTACATACCTTCTCCTTTGCACTGCAATAATTGTTTTCGTTTCGGTCACACATTCAAATGGTGCTTAAATAAAAAAACTTTCTACAAATGTGGAAAGGAAAATCATACTAATGCTGAACTAAAAGAAGAGTGCACTAATGACATTAACTGCATAAATTGCGTGGAAAAAAAATTTTTAAACCAATGTCATTACTCAACCGATAAGAAATGCCCAATATTCGTAAAAGAACAAGAAATTATTGCTATAAAAACTGATGAAAGAGTTGACACCAAAGCCGCACATCAAATTTACAACAGTAAACACCAAGCTGGAACCCAAACATACCCTGCAATAACTAAACAACACACACAGGCAAATGATACGAACTTGATATCTACGGAAAAATCTAGCACCCAAGGAATTATCATAAACCGTAAATTAGTGAACTACAACGACAAAATAAATCTTCAAAGCAACTCACAGCCGATACATCAATGGCTGCTAAACTAACCGAAAACATTGACGTTACTAAAAAATCAAATGTTAGAATTCTGCCACGTAAAACATCGAAAAGAGCAATGAAACAACTTAAATCAAATGTGAAAATCAAGAAACCAGATCCTCAGTCAAACGTTGATGAGCTAGATAGCTCAGAAAGCATGGAGTATGAAGAAACCATTAATCCATCTATAAGTATTAGTAGTAATTAGTTACAAACCTATGTAAATAGTTTAAAAAAAAAACAGTTTTAAAATGACACTTAAAGTAATACAATGGAATATTAGAGGCTATTCTAATAACTACAATGAACTACTACTAATAATTAAGAAATATAACCCTCACATCATATCCCTGCAAGAGACTCATTTGCAACCTACTACAATCTTTCCATTACCTATAAACTACGCTATCTTAATAAATATCTCCCAAAATAGATTTGGCGGTGCATCACTGATAATCCACAAATCTATTGAGTTCACAAAAATTACCTTAATCAATGGTATTAAAGCTGTCGGTGCAGAAATTAAAACACGTACAACGTCCTCTATATACTCTATATACATTCCACCCAACAAGAAATTCAATAAACTAGACCTTGACAATATATTAAACCACGGTACCAATTCAAAACTAGTCACGGGTGACTTCAACAGTTGGCATCCTCCATGGGGTTCACCCACTCAAAATAGTAGAGGTACGTTATTGTACAAGTACATCATGCAAAACCAATTCATTCTTCTCAACGATAAGTCCCCTACTCACTTCACAACTCATCACACATTTTCACACATAGATCTCTCATATTGTACTCCAGACGTTTATCCGTTCATTGATTGGAAATGCACAGATAACCTTTGTGGAAGCGACCATTTCCCTATCTTACTAACATTGTTCCGAAATAACCAACCCACTGCACCACCGAGAAGTCACTTCAAAATAAATAAAGCCGATTGGGTTCTTTTTGAAAAATCGGTCAATGAAATAGAAAAAAACTTTTGTATAGACAATGAGGTGAACAAAGAGTCTGCAAACCTAAAAAACATAATTATCAAAGTGCACATAAATCAATACCCAAGACACAAAGACATCAACATCCACACTCAGTACCTTGGTGGTCCAAAGAACTAAGTTGCTCAGAACGGGCAAAAACAGAAAATGGAAAATTTTAAAAAGTTATATCTGTCTAGAAAACATACTTAGCTTTAAAAAGGCCAATGCAGTTTTCAGAAGAGAACTTAGGCAATCGAAGCGAGACGCATCCTTCGCGCTTACATCCCAAATCAACCCAAGAACACCTTCTTCGAAAATATGGGCAAATATACGTGCGTTCTGTGGACTCAATCCTACAAAATCAATCCACACTATACAAGACAATAATACAGGCAACAACTTTACGGACTACTTCTCTATAGCAAATAATTTTGCTAAATACTGGTCAGAATCCTCCAACGATAAAAACTTTTCGCAAAACTTTGTATCACACAAAAATGAACTTCTACAAAGTAGTTTAGCAATAAAATTCACTCTATCACCGACAGCAAAACAAATGGAAACATGTATTTCCACGACCGAACTCCTTAGTTCTCTAAGTTCACTAAAAGGACACACTCCCGGCTTTGATAGAATTTCTTACCCGATGATCAAACATGCTATTATGCCTACGCTAAAATATAGATTAACTACACATTTCAACAATATATTCAATAATTATATCCCCCAACAATACAAAGCCAGCTTATTAGTCCCTGTAAACAAACCCAATACAGATAAAACCAAGCCAGAATCATATCGTCCAATATCCCTTAATCAATGCTTTTCCAAAATTATGGACAAAATAATTGCAAGACGCCTTTGGTGGTTTGTCGAACAGAACAAACTTATATGCAAAAACCAACTTGGCTTCAAAAAAACACAAATCAGTTGAAGTTTGTTCCTTTCCACATTTGTAACAAATTTTGCGTATTTAGAGTTTGAGATTGGCTATGACTTAATGATGATGCGCCATAGCCATTATGGTGATGAGGGGGGTCGCACAAGCGAGAAGCGTTTATTTATTGTTCTTCTTCTTTTTTGTTTTCACGTTTAATGCGCAAGACGTACGAGACGCAATAACAGACTGCTACAAACTTATATGCAAAAACCAACTTGGCTTCAAAAAAACATAAATCAGTTGTTGATTGTCTACTATACGCTGACCATCTGATAAATGGTTCATTAGCAAAAAAAAAGCATATTTCTATTTTATCACTCGATTTTTCAAAAGCTTTTGACCGTATTGGAGTTAATACTGTAGTCGAACAGCTTCAAGAATGGAAGGCTGGCCCCAAAATCATAAAATATATTATGAACTTTATGATAAATCGAAAAGCAATTGTAAAAGTGGGTTCACAATTATCTAAAGTAGTTCCATTATATAATGGAGTGCCTCTAGAGTCTCCAATATCGGTCATTCTCTTCCTTATTGCATATAACAAGCTATCACAAATAATAGAAAACCACAAGGACATTAATTTCTGTAGCTATGCGGACGATTTCCAATTATTTATTAATTTTAACAAAAAGAGCAACGCAACATACAGCCTTGATCAACTTAATAGCATACAAAATTGGCGTGAGAAATGTAAACACATTCATAGTTGCAACAAAAAGAAATGTATATGTAAAATTACCTCAAACTTTATTCCTATACCGACAGTATCAGCCATAAAAATCTTGGGAGTCACCATAAACTCCTCCTATAAATGGAATATCCACATTAAAGATCTATCGGATTCTCTGTCAAAAAAATTAAGTATAATAAAATGTCTATCAAATGTCAAATTTAACTGCGACACAACCACACTTATTAATATAGTCAAATCCCTCATTCTGTCGAATGTAGACTATGCCTTATTTCTATACGGGCGCGCCCCGAAATCAATCATAAACAAAATTAATATTGTTATAAATGTAGCACTCAGAACAGCACTTGGAGCTTTTAGAAGCACTCCAAAAAATAACCTTACCTCTAGAGTCTAATATAGCACCAATCGAATTAAGATTTAAATTTATTACGAGTAAACTCTTTAAAGAGCTACATAACTCCTCTGATACACCCATATCAAAATATTTGAATAAAACTGCTTTGCAAAAGAAAAAAATTTCTAAAGCTTCCTTAGACTCAATTATGAACATCTGGCAAATCACTTATGATTCCCATTAAACAATTTGTAAAAAACACGCAGAAATCATACTGGTGCTTCCAAGAAGACCACGTAAACTTTACCCTTAGCCAAACATAACAAATCTAGTACTACTCCAATCATGTACCAAAAAGAATTCTCTCAATTAAAAGAATCAAAGAAAGCATATAACTTTATATATACAGACGGATCAGCAACTAACGATACAGTCACCTTTGCAGTTACCACAGAATCCAATGTGATTAAATATGGCCTTTTGCCTCCATACTCTTCTATTCTTTCTGCAGAAATAATAGCTATACATGAAGCTATTAATTTAATTAAAACATAAAAGTGGAAACTACATGATCTGTAGTGACTCACTCTCAGCACTCAAAGCTATAACTAACCACAATAACCAGGACATATACCCAGCTTCAATCAGATCTACATTAATAAATTATAAAAGTAAAATAAAACTTATGTGGGTTCCAGGCCATAGTAACATCAATGGAAATGAAACCGCTGATGAAGCTGCCAAACATGCACATTCCTTACCGTTAGTGTACACACCTACTCAAAAATTAACTTAAAAAAGACCAACAAGATATTTGGCACAGCACCTCCAACTGGTACCAAGAAATATCTACACC
>JAWNNP010000591.1:0-65762 GCA_035044805.1 Leucophenga maculata
CGAACTCTTGTCGTCGAGATAATGGTTGAAAACAATTAAAGGAAGCAGCATCAGCGGCAGCAGCACAACCAAAGCGGCAGTATCACCTGGGTGAACGTTTAGCTTTAATTTAAACGACTTAGTACTTAAGTAGCGAGCTCTAGGTGTAGGGCTGATGTGACAAGGCAGACGAAAAGACATATGTAGCCTTTCTCTTTACGTGTTTTTCGTCCCTTGTTAACCTTAACTAAAATAGGACTAGCGTAGTCGCACCCAGTATTTTCAAATGCAAATGCCTGCTGTACCCGAACAGCGGACAGGTCGGCTATGAATTGTTTTGAAGTATATTGACGTTGATGAAAACATCTTAGGCGGTGAGTAAGTTTTCGGATTAGGTTGCGTGCGCCCAGTATCCAGTACCTTTGACGAACAATGACGAATAGTGCAAAGTCCCTTGGATTGAAGTTTTTCCAGTGCTCGCGGAAGACTGAATTTTTCACCTCCGCAGTCAATTGCGAATTGACCAATCGATCACCAACGGAGTAGACCACGATCATAGATTATAGGCGCAAGTGCGCGAAGCAGTGACCGACCATTTAATGGTTTAATTATATGAGAGAGAGTAAAAGCGCAGAGTAAAAGCGAGCCAATGTTCCTTGAAGTGTGTCTGCAAACTCTGCGTATGCCATCTTGAATGCAAACTCTACGATATAATTCCCATTTGAATAACGTGTGTGTGTGTTCCGAGAAGGTTGAGCAGCACCACACATCACATCACACATCATTTTCTGTGTACTTTTGAATGTTGAGACTCATGTCTTCTTACTCCCAAAACTTTTGAAGCGATGCGTCTATATCGATAGTAGTCAATAATGGAGAAGTTGCTGATGAGTGTGAAGCCTCGATTGCCGTTATGACCCATCCAAACATTGTTGAAATGGCGATTGTGTCGCTTGTAAAGGCAGCCCATACTTAGAATGGTTATTGCCGATGTGGTATTTTAATCTGGATCTGCGGATTAAATGTCATTACACAATTGAAGAGACGATAAATCGATTCTATGTTTTGCCAATTGCGGTAGCATTCAATGTGTCTTATGAAATTCTTGATTTGATGATGTTGCTAAAACCCCTTGTAGCTTTAGCATTTACCGATGAAATTCCAGATATCAATATTCTCGCTGGTGTACGAACAAGACCAAGGGGCTGTACGCAGTGCTCGGATAAGTATGACAGTTTAGATCCACTGCCCAGAAGTATTCATAAAAATGTGTATGTGCCTTGTGCGTTTTTTACAGACACCAATGATGTGGGGAGTGTGCTCTCTCTCAGCCCTTGTGAGTGACCGTGAGAAGTATCGCGTGGCGCTCGTGCGATGTGACTTATTGTCACCGATGAAGAAGAAGGCGTAGGCTAGTTGCTCGGAACCTCTATCCTTGGTGGTGAAGTGACTTCTAACTTGCTGTGACCCTCTGTGTTCCGAAATGCTGTTACTTGTGAATGTATTAGTGTGTAGTGCTGACCATTGCAATGTTTGCAACTAAACTTTGATTGACAGTTACGAGATGTGTGGTCGGGCTTTAAGCAATTAATACGTAAAGATTTACCTTTAATGTAGTCGCGGCGTTGCTCAAGTGTCGAATTTTAAACTGAGAACAACAGCAAGTAATGCTCCCTTGAGTTACATTTTAAAACATTTACCGCGGTCAATCTTAACGAATCAGCGAACAGCTTTCTTTGTATTATATGCTTTACTCTTAATCTTTGCAGCAGCAGTACGATTGTTTGATTCAAACTCCTCATGGCGTGCGTCAAGAAATTTGAATAGCTCGTCGACAGTCGGCGATTCAACATCTCGGCTTTCTTCTATCCATTTACGTCTGGTTTTTGTATTTGGGGCATTATTCCTAAACTGCCCCAACTTTTCAATGGTGGAGGCTGCATCGATAAATTCAAAACCTCATAACTTTTTTTCTATTAAAGCAAATTATAGTTAATGGTCGTGTCGAAATTTGAAAAAACGCGACTACGCGAGCACTTTGCGCTCATTTAACTGTTGTATCGCGGTAAGTATTTTGTCCTTATAGGTTTTTGTAGTAAAAAAGATGGGGTTTCGATTAAAAAAAATAAGAAAAGATTAAAAATGCGCGAAGGCCTCAAAAAGAAACAAAAATAATTGACTACTTTTCTATGTTAATTAATAGAAAAAAAGTTATGAGCTTTTCAATTTATCGATGTAGCCTCCACCGTTGAAAAGTTGGGGCAGTTCAGGAATAATGCCCCATTTATTTTTGCTAAGATCATGTAGTTACTCCAGCTGTCACGACTTGCCAACTGCGTCCAAACCGCGTATGACTTTATTTGCACCATCACACTGAGGTCGATTTCATAGACCAAAAGTAAAAAAATTAATTTTTGTATTTTGCCTTCAAATGTGTCGTCACTAATTCTCAAAAGTATTTTGTATTAGATATTTGTAAGATTTGTCGAAACTAATTGAGTAGTTGTGCAAGTGTATTCGCATCTAGCTTCATAAAGCGGTCCCTCGCAATTCTCCGGCCACTTTGGATGTCTTCCTCAGCCTAGTACTTGTATTGCTTCTCTTTTTAAAGTTGCAATTTTTCTTGTGTTTTTAATAACTCTTCATTTAACCTTTCACTATTACCCCACACCGGTGCGTTTTCTGTTTTATAAATTGTATTATATAACTTCTCTATTTTCTTATTAATGTGAGTGCGCTGCAAAAACCGACTTCATGGTCGTCATGTAATATATGAAATAATAGGAGCGTCTGCTCAAGCACAATGTAGTTTTTATCAGGGTATACTTAGCAAGGTATGAGCGCACAGCTTTACTTCTTCTTTCCAGTGATATACATTTTAGTTCGCTTGTGATAGTCAAACGGAAAGGTCGTCTCCACACATGATTGTCCTGTGTTTTACACACACACTAATACACACAGGCAAAAGAATCATTGCGTTAGTTTGTTTTCAACTACAAGTTGTTGTTGGCTTCTCTCTCTCTTTTGCTCATTCTGCCTCTCTCAAAATTCATGTCACCGAGCGACGCTTAGGCTCACACCTTGTTTAGTATACTCTGGTTTTTATAATGAATTTATTAAACTTTAAAATTATGCTCTAAGCCTAAATATTCAAACATTTATTAATACAAACACACACACATATATACACACACACATATATATATATTTATATATATATACACTCAACGTTTCTCGCGTCCGTAACTCTGCTGATGCGCTGCATCAGTCGGTTGAAAGATTTTTCGGCAGCTGCTTGATTGGCCGCAACAATGGCGGCTTGATGGCTGGTGCTGGGTAGATCACCTAGGTCGTCATAGCTAACGTACTCCCTCTGAGAGTTGGGTAGCAAATAGCCCTCTCGTGAGTGTCCAGCTGATGCCCACGTGACAGCAGTCTATACGCCAGCCAGAGTCCTAATTGGCGATGTTAACTGCATAAGTTATGTTTTTCACTTTATCACTTTCACTCCAAAGCGACCTAATTTGGACACTGCAATTATTTTCTGCCATGATTGTGGTCTTACTTTAAGGAAAGAGTCACCGAATTAAATAATTTTACAGAACTTGTTACGCATGTGCGACCCCTATGACAGCTCACTCGCGACGAATAAACTTCTACACACACCAATTCAAAAGCTCTAAAGGACTTCAAGTGGTAAGCGCACTAAAAGAAAATGTGTTCACCCCAAAAATAGCCATAAATATAATAAACAAGAACAAAATTCCGCAGCCCATCTTTAAAGTAAAGCTGTAACCCGAAAATAGGCCACTTAAAGAAAAACGAGCACCGCAGAAGCTCTGCTCGCTCTCACCCCGTAGAGTCATTTGCATGCACTCCACAGACATATGCTTTTGACACAACCACCCCTGGTGTGCCTGTGCCAATGCCCTGAAATCAGGGCTAAAGCCAGCTGATCCAAAGTCATATGGCCAAACCGTTTCCCACACGGTACCCGTGGGCCCCTCTGCCCAAAACGCACAACAACAGAGCATGCCCCGAAATGCTAATACACCACTCAATGGTGTCGAGTCAATGATTGCATCAATGCAACAAAGCATGATGAATTTCACGGCATTTATGCAAAGCACAATGCAAGTAATGATGCGGAATCAAAACACTATATGTCTCTGGAATGCCAATGGTGTTTCTCGGCACAAAAACGAACTGTAAAATTTTCTCGAAGTAAGAGACATTGATGTAATGCTTCTCGCAGAACACATCTTACGAATAGATATAAGATGTCAAAACCCACGGTGGAACTGGTATACTCATTAGAAGTCGTGTTAAATACCATTTTCTACAGGCATGTGCAACTAATTATCTCCAAACCACCTCAATAAATGTTCAAGCAAAGTTTGGCAGTCGCACACTATCGGCAATTTATTGCCCCCCAAGGTTTACGATTCTGAAAAACAATTTCTCGAATTCTTCGACACTCTATGTGATCGCTTTGTAGCCGCAGGTCACATATATATATATACTAGCTGTACCCGTCACGCTTTGCTGTGCCCAGTGATAGTTTTTTTCAACACGCAATATATTCTCCTCCTACTCGACTCCAAGCACTTCTCTACTACTTTCAGCTATATTTAAAACCGAAAAATCAACTAACTTTCTTATCTTTTAAACTTTGAAACTTTATTCTCTTGTCTTAACTTGATTACTTCATCCGATCCCATTAACATGTATACCAAATTTTATCCATGTACTTCAAATAGCTGCAAAGATACGTTGAATTTTTTTGTATCGCTTGTATAGGGGTGGGTATAGCCCCCTCCGATTTTGACCAAACTTAACACGATTACTTTTCCCGATACCATTAACATGTGTAACAAATTTCGTCCCCGTACCTCAGATAGATAGAAAGATATGTAGAGTTTTGTTTATCGCTTGTATGGTGGGTGGGGCATAGCCCCCTCCGATTTTGACCAAATATAGCACGATTACTTTTCCCGATCCCATTAACATGTGTAATAAATTTCGTCCCTGTACCTCAGATGGATGCAAAGATATGTTGAATTTTGTTTATCGATTGTATGGTGGTGGGGCATAGCCCCTCCGATTTTGACCAAACATAGCACGATTACTTTTCCCGATCCCAATAACATGTATAATAAATTTCGTCCCCGTACCTCAGATGGATGCAAAGATATGTTGAATTTTGTTTATCGTTTGTGGGGGGGGGGGGGGGGGGATTGGGGGTTGGCTGTGGCGTTGGTGTGGTTTTGGAGCATAGCCCCCTCTGATTTGGACCAAACATAGCACGATTACTTTTCCCGATCCCATTAACATGTATAATAAATTTCGTTCCCGTACCTCAGATGGATGCAAAGATATGTTGAATTTTGTTTATCGCTTGTATGGGGGTGGGGCACAGCCCCTTCGATTTTGACCAAACTTAACGCGATTAGTTTTCCCAATCCCATTAACATGTGTAATAAGTGTCGTCCCCGTACCTCAGATGGATGCAAAGATATGTTGAAATTTGTTTATCATTTGTATGGGGGGTTGGGGCACAGCCCCCTCCCATTTTGTCGAACCGTAACACAATTTCTTTTCCCGATCCCATTAACATGTGTAATAAACTTCGTCCCGTACCTCAGATGGATGCAAAGATATGATGAATTTTGTTTATCGCTTGTATGGATGGTGGGGCATAGCCCCCTCCGATATTGACCTAACCTAACACGATTACTTTTCTCGATCCCATTAACATGTGTAATAAATTTCGTCCCCGTACCTCAAATGGATGCAAAGATATGATGAATTTTGTTTATCGCTTGTATGGTGCGTGGGACATAGCCCCCTCAAATATTGACCAAACATAACACGATTACTTTTCCCCATCCCATTAACATGTGTAATAAACTTCGTCCCCGTACCTCAGATGGATGCAAAGATATGATGAATTTTGTTTATCGCTTGTATGGTGGGTGGGGCATAGCCCCCTCCGATATTGACCAAACGTAACACGATTACTTTTCCCGATCCCATGAACATGTGTAACAAATTTCGACCCCGTACCTCAGATGGATGCAAAGATTTGATGAATTTTGTTTATCACTTGTATGGGTTGTGGGGCATAGCCCCCTCCAATATTGACCAAACGTAACACGATTACTTTTCCCGATCCCATTACCATGTGTAATAAATTTCCTCCCCGTACCTCAAATGGATGCAAAGATATGATGAATTTTGTTTATCGCTTGTATGGTGCGTGGGACATAGCCCCCTCAAATATTGACCAAACATAACACGATTACTTTTCCCCATCCCATTAACATGTGTAATAAACTTCGTCCCCGTACCTCAGATGGATGCAAAGATATGATGAATTTTGTTTATCGCTTGCATGGGGGGTGGGGCACAGCCCCTTCCGATTTTTACTAATCTTTACTCGAACACTCTCCTGAATTAACTGAAGATCGTCTGTGAATTTCAGCTCAATCGGTTGGATGATTTTGCTTCCTATAAGGAACATACATAGATATATACAAGATTAATTTTTAAATATATATATATATATATATATATAATATAATATATATATATATATATATATATATATATATATATATATATATATATATATATATATATATATATATATATATATATATATATATATATATATATTTAAAAATTAATCTTATATATATAAATAGTTAAAATAGATGCAAAAATATGTTGAATTTTGTGTATCGCTTGTATGAGGCGTGGGGCATAGCCCCCTCCGATTTTGACGGAACTTAACATGATTGCTTTTCCCGACCCTATTGACATGTATACTTAACTTTGTCCCTGTACCTCAAATGGATACAAAGATATGTTTTATTATTTGCTTGTATGGTGGTGGGGTATAGCCCCCTCCGATTTTGACTGAACCTTATCTAAACTACATATTGTATGTGTATTCTTATCACATTAATAATATAATTAATAATTAATTATAAAGATTTTTTTATTTTATATTAAATAACTAGCTGACCCGGCGAACTTCGTACCGCCTAACAGTCAATTCTGTAAGATCCACACAATTCACCATCAACTGTCCGTAAAGGTTGGAATGATGTTGGGCCACGCACATTGACTAATAGCAGCTGTAAATAAAAACATTCATCGTTACTTGGAAGTTCGAGTAATCGACCGATGGTTAGTGGACTGTATGAGATGAGTGGAACCTCGGAACCGCTAAGCCGACGCAGAGATAAAAAGCGTTAGGTGCATTTAGAGTTCAGTTCGCTACTGCTGTTTATATATGTTTCATTTGACACTTCTATTTCATTCTTATATTTGCACTTATACTTATACATAATGCTTAACAGTATTAGAGAGAGAGAGAGAGAGAGGGCAGCGAACGTATTAAAAATAGACAAAGTAAATATAAATGTTACTATTTAAAGTTAATATAACTATTGTAACAAAGTAAATATAAATGTTACTATTTAAAGTTAATATAAATATTGTAATAAAAAAGCCACAACATTCTCCCGACCGTTAAGGGTCACCTTAACTATCAATAGGAAGTTTACAGAGTTTAGTTACTGGGCGCTTTGTATACCCACAAGCCGTTTTTACTGTTGCGACTCGAACTAATTGATCTCGACCAAAATGAACTTCAGATATGAGTCCCATTTTCCAAACAGACGCAGGAGTATGCTCATCAAACAGCAGGACCACATCGCCAATCTTCAAGTTTTGCTCTTTGGTAGACCATTTCATAAGCTGCTGGAGACCTAGGATATATTCCCTCTGCCAACGACGCCAGAAGTCTTGTTGCAAACGTGTTACCAGCTGCCAACGTGAAAGTCGATTTGGTTTCAAATATACTAGGCTGTGTTCTGGTAGGTGAGTCATCGGTTGACCTATTAAGAAATGCCCAGAAGTGAGCACATCTTTATTATCGATGTCATCATCATGAATTAGAGTAAGTGGCGTTGAGTTAAGCTGCGCTTCAATTTGGCAAAGTAGAGTAGTTAGTTCTTCAAAGGTCAGTCGATGGTCTCCAACAACCCTTCGAAAATGAAACTTGACAGATTTTTTCGGCCGCTTCCCAAATTCCTCCGAAATGAGGAGCACCGGGTGGAATGAAATGCCAATTAACGCAATGGAGAGCCAGATAGTCACATATGTCTTTGTCCTTTGAAAGAGCTTTGAACGTCTTCACTAACTCTCTTGATGCTCCAACGAAGTTCGTGCCATTATCGCTGTGATGGTCTGACGGTAGGCCTCTCCTAGATACAAATCTCTTTAGACTTGCAAGAAAGGCGCTAGATGTCAGATCCGGAACCACTTCAAGATGTATTGCCCGAGTCGCAAGACATATGAAAAGTGCGATATACACCTTTGAACAGCCAGCTCGCCTACCATTGTGCCGTCTTCGGAGAATATTAAGTAGTAGAGTAGGACCAGCGTGTAAATTCTGCAAGTGCCATGATATAACAATGTGCCAAGACAAAATGCACTTGTTAGATAATATAACAGGATGCTTCATATCAATGCTAAGTGATGAAGCTTTGAGCCGTCCGCCAACCCTTAGTACGCCGGTTGAGTCCAAAAATGGCGAAAGCTTCAATAAAGGACTGCGAGGTGAGAGATTTTTTTTATGCTAAAGTTGATTTAATTCCTTATCGTAGCACAGCTTCTGAGACCATCGCACACAGTGTAAAAAAGCCTCTGTCATCTTCAGAGCTGTGTAAGGATTTGAAAGTTTAACAGTTGCTCCACGCCGTCGAAGTACACAGCGATTCCATGCTGCTATGGTTCTGAGTACTTTATTAAACGACGAGGTTTGTTCTAAAAGTTGCCCAACGATATCAAGCTGAGTTGAAATAGGCAGTGCAATAACTTCTCCTTTCCGCTCTTGCATAGAAAGTTGAAGTTCATTTGCAGATGAGGTTGAAGAGGACGGAGCACTGGGCCACAGGTGCATGGGCTGGGACAACCATTGAGGTCCATGCCACCAAATCGTTGACGCTAGTAAGTCACGTGGCTTGAGCCCCCTTGTAGCGACATCAACAGGATTCTCCTGTGAAATTATATGACTCCACGCTGATGTAGGTATTACTGCACTGATTTCAGTAACCGTGTTTGCAACGTAGGTTTTCCAACGCCTGGGATGAGAAGAAAGCCAGCCGAGAACAATCATAGAGTCGATCCAGGCGAAAACATCCACATTTGTGCAGGACATTGCTGCTTTAACCGCTTGCATTAACTTAGAAAGCAGCAGTGCTCCACAGAGCTCGAGTCGCGGCAGTGATATTTTTCGTAACGGTGCCACTTTGGTTTTGGCTGTAAGCATTCGAATTGTTATTTGTTATCTGAGGCATCACTGAAACCCCATAGCTGCAATCTGACTGATGGTTGTGCACAAGTCCACCTTGGAATTCTTAAAGTGTTTAGAACTGCATACTCTTCACGAAACCGAGTCCATTGTCTAGTGATATGTTCTGGGAGCACTTCGTCCCAGCCAACATTTTACAACCATAGCTGTTGAAACATAACCTTTATGACTATGGTGCATGGTGAAAGAAATCCCAATGGATCATATATTTTTGCAGATTCTGACAGAATGCCTCGTTTAGTTGATACATCCTTGGTTGGAGCCACTTGAAACGCGAAACTGTTCGTACCAGGATGCCAAGACAATCCGAGAATTTTAAAGTTGTCATCTGGGTCCAAATTAGCAAAGTCGAGAGATGAGGTTTGGGCGATTGAAGTTAATACCTTCTGTGAGCTGGATGACCATTTAGTAAGCGTAAACCCTCTTCGTGCTAATGTCTTTGTTAGTTGATCTTTAAGACTCTGAGCTTCTTCAACACTGTCAGCTCCGCCTGTGAAATCATCAACATAAAAATTATTTTTTATAGCTTCAGATATTAAATGATTTTCTAATTCGTCTGCTGTCGCTTTAAGACATCTGGTGGCCAAGAATGGTGCTGATGCTGTCCTATAAATTACAGTACACAGTCTATAATGGCTTATGGGCTGATCAGGTGTATCTCGCCATAATATCCTTTGAAAATCTAAATCATTTGGATGAACAATAATTTGTCTACATATCTTTTCCACATCGCCACATACTGCTACCCTGTATTGCCTGAAGTTGATTAATAAATACGCCAAATCTTGTTGAATGGTTGGACCTACTGCCATAATGTCGTTCAGTGAGACTCCGGTAGAGGTTTTTGCTGACCCGTTGAAGACTACGCGACATTTAGTTGTCATACTTTCAGGCTTTAGCACTGGATGATGTGGTAGATAAAATATATTTGCTGGTGTGTGTGAATTGACATGAACCAGAACCTTTTCTATATGTCCAAGTTCAATATATTCCGTAATAAACATTTTGTATTGATTGTAGAGTGAAGTGTCACGCAGGAATCGACGCTCGAGTGCCTCAAACTGCCTGACAGCTCCTTTTAGGGACTCGCCTAATAGTTGATGACTTTAAATGGAATGCGAACAACATGACGGCCATCTTTATTGAAAGAATGATGTTGAATAAAATGTTGCTCACAAAACTGCTCTTCTTTTGTATATTCACGACGAATATCCTGAGGCTCAATCTCAGTTTGCCTTCTAAGAGTAAATTGAAGAAATGTTGAGAACCAACCAAAATATCAATTGAGCATGCCCCAAGGGACCCATCGTCCGCCATTATAATGTCTCCTGGCATATTACTGTTGACCAAATTGATAGATCGATGTTCATATGAAATGCGTTTTAGCACATATGCATCAATAGTAACCTCGTGTGTGCACATAGCTCGCTCCGCCGATACCACTGACTTTAATACGACCATTTATACATTGAAGATGAAGCCGTTGTACGAGATCTTCCGAAATAAATGTACCTATAGAAGGTGAATCCATTAACATTTTGCAGACTGTTTCACTTTTTACACTAATGTCAGAAACCTTGACTATTGCAGTGGAAAGTATTACCGTTCCTTGTTTGGCATACAAATCTGTTCCAACAGAAAATGTTGATAATGGGTTTTGATTTACATGTACCAATTCTTGTTGAGAAGCTCCGCTCGAGTTGACTTTTTCGATGTGTAAACATGAATGATGACTTTGCTCACAATAATGGCATCTGTAAGAAGATGTACAATTGATAAGTCTATGTTCTGAAGATAATTGAAACATAAATTATTTTGTTTTACAAACTCTCTTTTCTGCAAAACGTCTAAGTCTTTAAACTTGAAGTTGATTATTTCCTTTACATTTCGGGCATATGAAATTTGGTTGGCCAGACGAAGTCGCAACAAAACTTTCTGTATTAATGTTGTTCCTTGATGACTTGTACGATTGAATTGACTCCAGTGCAGCCCACCTTTTGTTAAAAAATTTTATAAATTGCTCAATTGTTGGATGGTCTTCTGCACCATCATGTGATTCCGCCCATTGTTTTCTGCTATCGTCATCCAATTTGCCTAATAGCATGAAAATTATCCAGGGGTCTCTTTTATCAGCATTTTCTCCAAGTAATTTTAGGCCCCGAATAATACAGTCAGCCAAGTGCCGTATCGTAGTTGCAGTAGCTTCAGGAATATGCTTAAGCTCAAAAAATGATTTAATGTATGATATAATGATAGGCTTTTGTTTATCATACCTGTTGCAAACCTTAGCCCACGCTTCATCGTAAGCTTCACTTGAACATACCATACCAGCAATACCAGCTTCAGCATCGCCTTTCAAATACATTTGCAAGTATTGAAATTTCCTTGATTTTGAAATGTTGTTTGCATTGTGCACTGTATTCTCAAATAAATCCTTGAAAGTTGGCCATTTACAATATTCGCCTGTAAATATTGGTATGTTGAGTGTAGGCAACCGGGCGTCTGCAGATTGCTGTTGTTCGAAAAAACTACGTTGAGTCTCAGCGAAACGTTTAAGCGTAGCGTTTAAGTCATCTAATGAATGATTTTCACTATGAGGTTTTTGTTCTGAATTTAGTTGACAAGCTTCTAACAACTCTAAATAAGATTTTTTTAATTCTAAGTAAATGCCTTCTTGAGCACTATATTCAAATTCATGATTAAGATTTGAAATATTGTCATCAATATCAACAAACTCTTTCCACAGCTCTTCGAGTCTATTTATTCGCGTTTCAAGTTTTTTATACGTAAATGATTGATCTTGTTGGTTAATGTAATTTTCTAGTTTTTTAATTGAGCTTTTAACTCTTTTGCGAGCGCGAGTGAGCGAATGCACATCCATTATGTTGTTATAATATAATACAACTGCTCAATTTTCGAGCGAACAAAAAAAACTTTTTGTATTTGAACTAATTGTTCATTCAATTGTTTTGTCTTTGTCTTTATCTTTTACACTCAAAATGTTTAGCGCGAATAGTTTAACAGTTGTTGCGTTTGTATGTTGTATGCAACTGTTTTTTTGTATGAAAAGATTTTAGAAAAAAAAAAAATAATCCGCTGCAATTTCTGCCGTTTGCTTTCCAAAGCAATCGTTCTTGTTGTTGTTGTCTTTTAATGATTATAACTGTCACTAATTGTTGCAATAATATTCGCACCGCTATCTATAGGCTACGAATTTATTAAAATGTTTTTTTTTTTGCAATTAAATTTTCACTCACACCTGCCAAAGGGTGATGAATTAAAACAAAAACTGATTTTATGAGTGACTCGTATTACTTAACCCTTGTAATTAATTAAATCGCGTTGGCTCGAAGGACCAAAATGTTCGAGTAACCGACCGATGGTTAGTGGACTGTATGAGATGAGTGGAACAGTTATAGATAACATAACATTAGATACTATAGTAATGGACATAGCGGACACAAAAGTCGGCATAGTCCATAAAACTATAGAAACGGACACAAAAGTCTGCACAGCCAAAATTATTTAATTTTGCGCACACTCACATAATTGCAAGCATTGCAATTATTTAATTCACACGCGCCCTAATTCTTTTTGCAATTCTTGCAAACCTAAATTAAAACGCGCTCTACAGTTATTGCAAACCATTGCAATCTTAATAATTATTTTTCCGAATTATTGCAAACGTAAGCGTCTGCAATATTTCCGAATTATTGCAAACATAAACGTCTGCAATATTCAAATTGTCTTTACGACTTATTGCAAACCATTGCATTCTTAATAATTATTTTTCCGAATTATTGCAAACGTAAGCGTCTGCAATATTTCCGAATTATTGCAAACATAAACGTCTGCAATATTCAAATTGTCTTTACGACTTATTGCAAACATTGCATTCTCGAGAATTATTTTCTGCAATATCAAATTGCTGCGTCAATGCTTTTCCTTGCATTCTAAAAGTATAAATAGCTAAGTACAATTAAGAATAAGTCAGTCGATAAATCTAAGAGTCTATAAACGAGTCGATAAGTGAAAAACCTTTTACTGGAAAACCTTTTAAATAAACCAATAAAAAACCATTCAACTGCGTCTTGTTATTAAAAGAAACATTCAGTTTCTAGTAGACAACTTGGATCCTCGAACACAGAGACATATAGCTCCTGTGAGAGGAATCGGCCCAAGAAAATATATTTTTCAATAAAAAATTGGAAAAACCTTTTACTGGCGACGAGGATGGGATGTCGCTAAAAACATTCAATTGATGAATAGTTTTTTTTTTATTAAAAAATTAAAGCGACATCCAAAAACAACGCACACTATCGTGCAAAGAGGAAAGCAACCTCTGAAGGAAATCATAATCAACAAGTGGTCAACAGTAACCACCACTGGCAAACATAATTCGGAAGTCACCAGACAACGATTCTGTCTAGGGCTGCGCAAATGTTACCCGTTTTACCAGAGGACAAGGCACCCGAATTACCGGTATCATCGTTCATAGCTTTCTACGACGAGGTCGGAGCACACGACCAAAACTCAGATAACGAGAAAACTGTAGACTGGGAAGAAATTTACCAGGAAAAGAGAGTCAGATTCTTATTTAAAGAACACTGCATAAGCCAACTGGGAAAGCTACACCTGGAACAACAACAACAACTGAGGATTAAACAACAAAAACAACAGCAACAATTCGAGAAACGACAGCAGGAAGAGCAGCAACAACTGGAGCAACAGGAACAACAGCAACAACTGAGGATTCAACAACACGAACAACAACAACAAGAACAGCAACAATTGGAGCAAAACCAACAAGAAGAACTGCAACAACTAGAACAATATCATCGGCAACTGGAGTATCCACAAGAAGAACAACAGTAGCAACAACAACAACAAAATAAGGTTAGAAACAACTTAGAGTATTTAAGTATACACATTATACACTACACTTAAACAAACACTGTACAAGTACTAAATACAAAAAGGGAAAATGACAGAAACACCATCAGTTATCTTAAATCCTTTAAAGTTTCTTGAAGCATTGGAATCTGCCATGGATATACTCCATGAAGGACGTTATGCAAACCTGAATCCATTTCAAACAAATAATTTTGTAAGTGGTCAAAAACAAAATAATAACCGTAAAGACAACAACTCTAACCAAAACAGTAACAATAATCCTAATCAAAATAATAATCACCGTTCTAATCAAACCAATAATAACAATGGTTACAAAAATAACCGAGATAGCAGTAATAATAATTACAACAAAAATAATCATAACAATGGTAATAATAACTACAACCGAAATAACAATTATAACAGAACCAACAATGATAATCGAAATAATGATAATAATAATCGAAACAATTATAATAACAACAATTATAACCGTAACAATAACAATAATACCAACAATCAAAGTAATTATTATAATCGTAATTCAAGTCAATCCGGTAACGAAAATAATAATATCAATAATCAACAAAGACAAGGCAAACAAAGCCATAATAACCCTTCTCCAGTAGAACCAATGGACATTGGAAACTTGGAAATAACAGATAACACGGCTGAAAATTTTCGTTTACCAGCGTCAGAAGTCGACTTCCACATATAACTATTAAAACGAAATTAGGACATTTAAAATTTATAATTGACACAGGAGCTACACACTCCTTAATTAATCCAGGACTTTGTAATCCTACATGGAAAGTACCATTAACACCCGTTACAGTCCGAACTTTACAACATAAAATTCAAATAAACGAAAAAGTAGCAATTCCTACATTCAAAGAATTTGGAAACCACACAGAGAAACTTGAATTTCTTGTGTGCAATTTTCACAATGATTATGATGGGTTAATCGGTAACAACATATTGATACCATTTAATGCCATAATCAATTTTAATAAAAATGAAATCAAAATTAACAATAAAATCCTTCCGATACAATTCAATCCTCAACAAGATAATAAATTTGAAGATGAATGCAAGCTGCCTATCCTAGATCAGATAAGGACGCAACATCTTAATTCAGAAGAAAAAGGATATTTAGTGCCTACTATAAAAAAATACACAAGTATATTCTATACAGAGGATAGTGACCTTTCATTTACAAATATGATCAAACACCAAATCAGAACTACAGATAATGCGCCTATAGCCGCAAGAACATATAGATACCCATATATCCATAAAAACGAAGTGGAAAAACAAATCCAAGATATGTTAAAGAAAGGAATTATAAGGCATAGTCATTCACCATATTCTGCACCTGTCTGGGTAGTACCAAAGAAAATGAACGACAGAGGAGAAACTAAATGGAGACTTGTGATTGACTATAGGAAACTGAATGAAGTGACAATCAATGATCACTACCCAATCCCAAACATGGACGAAATACTAGAAAAACTTGGAAGATGTTAATACTTTACTACATTGGATTTAGCTAAAGGATTCCATTGAAATTGAAGGATCCGATATCCACAAAACAGCTTTCAGCGTCGAAGGTGGACACTACGAATTTCTTCGTATGCCATTTGGCCTTAGGACAGTACCTGCAACCTTTCAACGATTAATGAATAACGTACTAGCCGAATATATCAATAAAATATGTCTTGTATATTTGGACGACATAATAATATTTTCAACGTCATTAAAAGAACATATTGAATCAATCAATAAGATATTTAAACGACTAAAGGAAACAAATTTAAAAGTTCAGTTAGACAAATCGGAGTTCATGAAAAGAGAAACAGAGTTTTTGGGACATGTAGTAACATGGGAAGGCATTAAAGCCAATCCAAAAAAAATATCCTGTGTTCAGAAATTTCCATTACCAAAGAACCCGAAGGAAATTAAACAATACCTTGGAATAACTGGCTATTACAGGAAATTTATAAAAGATTACGCAAAGATAGCCAAGCCAATGACTAAATATTTGAAATTGGATAAAAAGATGAATCTAGAAGATTCAGAATACATAAAAAGCTTTAATTATCTGAAGACACTACTTATAAACGATCCAATATTAGCTTATCCGGATTTAGAGAAATTGTTCACTCTGCAAACTGATGCAAGCAATTTCGCTCTTGGAGCAGTACTATCACAAGATGGACATCCAGTCTGTTACGCTAGTCGTACATTAAATGATCATGAAGTAAATTACAGCACAACGGAAAAAGAATGCCTTGCTATTGTCTGGAGTACCCAATACTTTCGACCATATTTATTTGGCCGAAAATTTGAAATAGAAACTGACCATAGACCTTTGACATGGTTATTTTCAATTAAAGAGCCCAACTCAAAGCTCCTCAGATGGAGACTACGTTTAGGCGAATACGATTATACAATAAGGTATAAAAAAGGAATTCTTAACGGAAATGCAGACGCATTATCTCGCGTCAAAATTAACGAAGACAACATCGACATTAACTATGTCAACTTATCAAATAGCCCTATCAACATATACAATAGGCAAATCGTAATATCAAAGAAGAAATCTGGATCTCTAACTATAAAAAATGTCAAAATATTCAATCACCACAGAAAAATTATATCTGCTAATACTTTCGATAACAGCACCATCATCACCATTACTAAGAATCATTTCGACCCTTCTAGAACAAATGCATTATTCATAGAAAAGGAGGACCTTTTTCAAGACTTCAGAGAAGTATTACAGACTTGTTTCAGAGATGGATCAAGAGAAACACTAAAGGTAATAAGATGTACCAAATTTTTAAATGATATAACAGACGAAGAAGAATTAGCCATAACTATTGAAAAAGAACATCTAAGAAATAATCACCGTGGAATAAATGAGAACTTTGAACAAGTAAGGAACAAAATATATCATCCAAAACTAAAAGAAAGGATAACACAACTAGTGAATAACTGTGAAATATGTAACAAAGAAAAATACGACCGTAAACCGGTAAATCCAAAACTTAAGATAACAGAAACCCCGGAAAAACCAGGAGAAATAGTTCACATGGATGTGTTCTATAGCCTCAACAAATCGCATTTTCTAACCATAATTGATAAATTTTCAAAACACGCTCAAGCTATAAAAATAGATAATCGATCGTGGATCGAATTTAAAAGAGCAGTAACACAGTATATGGGAACTATGGGACAATTCAAAAAATTAATAGTTGACAACGAACTTGGTTTTAAAGCACTACCACTACAAACTTTTCTACAATATAATTACATCGAAGTACATTTCTCATCAAATAACAATCATACTTCAAATGCGGATGTCGAACGACTCCATAACACAATAAACGAACATCTTAGATTACTAAGACATGATCCGGAAAAGGACAACGAATCAATAGAAGAAAAAATTAAGAAAATAATAATATTTTACAATAATTCAATTCACTCTACTACTGGAAAGAGACCAATAGATTTTGTTAACGGAAATATCACCCATGAACAATATCAGGAGATAAAAGACAAAATATTACAGAAAAAGAAAAATATGATCGAGAAATTAAATTCAAATAAGGAAGATCCGCCATTGCAAACAGGATCAGTGTTCATACGAGAAATCAGAGGAGGTAAAAACCATGCAAAATTAAGGAAAGTAACCGTAAACGAGTTAGATGACGAACATGTAGTCACAAACACGGGTCATAAATATTATAAATCTCATATAAAAAGGAAGAAAAAGTTCCAAAATAATAACCGATAAGTTTTTCCATCCACAGGCATCAAAATGATTATTATCACAATATTCATTTCTACATTACTGACAATGACAAATACACAACACTTGGAAATACAGGACATAAACGAAAACAATGGATACATAATCATTAAAACGGAACCAGTCCAAATAATAAAAACGTACAAAAAAATTCTACATATAATTAACATAACCGAACTAGAAAACAGTAAAGAACGTATTAACACGAACATTGAAATCTTAAATAGCCACATCAGAACAAACGATATTGCTTTTGCTACCTTACAAAATAATTTCCATTCATTAGAAACAAAAATATACAATTTAAAACATTTCCATTTCCCATTTCTTATATAAAAGAGGACTAATTAACATATTAGGAAAAAGCCTCAAGGTAATAACAGGAACAATGGACAGTGATGACGAAAAACAAATAAAAAACAGTCTAGATAACCTTACAAGACTAGGACATGACTTAACAACCGAAACTAACAAACAGATTACAATTAATAAACAACTCTCAGATCAAGTGAACGAAATAACAGTTCATATTAATAAACAACAAGAATACTTGGCAAAATCACTTTCTAGCAATTCAAATCAACTAAGGGAACATCTTAACGTATTTAAAGAAATATATCAGATGAATTATGATATCACTCTCTTCCGAAATCATATCGATGACATAGAACAAATCATCCTTACTAGTAAATTGAATATCCTATCTCGAAATATACTGACGGACAAAGAACTTGACTTAGTATCAGAATTGGACAATCTCGCTAGCATAAAAATATCTGTAGCACATCATGAAAATAACATAATCATAATAGTGTTTATGCCAATTTCCTCAAAGAAACAATATAATCGAATTACTTTTGAACCAATTCCAGATCAAAATAACAGATCAATATATCTTAAACAAAAAGAATTTATTATAGATGAAGACAAGAACTTGTATAATACAACTGTAACAAACAACTTAAAAGAAAATCTGAATATCATTACAGATAATTGTATAACTAAAATCATTAAACATGAAAAAGCCAATTGTAATTACACAGACAAAAATGTAGAACAAGAAATTATTCAAATCAAAGACGGCTTAATAATCACTAAAAATATGGAAAATTCAACTCTTGTACACAATTGTAACAGAAACAAGTAAGAAAATCACAGTCGGGCGTAACCGACTGTAAGAGGCCCTGTACCAGCACAGGTCACCTAACAAACACACTAAATGTTCCCCTAGCTTATGACCAAACACATGACCACTTCTCACTGCACAACTAAGTGCCTTATAAAACATTTTTTTATGTATGAAACGAAAAGGGGGGTCGCTCAAATTCAATTGCTTATAAAATCGTCATTTATTATCCGATTTTGATGAACTTTTTGGATTTTGGCTTAGAAAGACGATATCTTTATACTGGCATTTTTTTTGTTCCGAGGAAATTTTTAGCCTTGGTGGTGATTTTATGGGGAAGGGGGGGGAGGGGCAAGATTTCAAAATAAACTTGTAAAATTCCGGAGCAGTCCTAGTCGAATGCAAAAAACACGAAGTCTCTATCTATTACCGTTTCCGAGATCCTTTCGTTCATACGGACGGCCAGACGGACAGACGGACATGGCTATATCGACTCCTCTATCACTCCTGACCATAATGGGGGTAACTTTGGGGGGTCTCCGACCATTATTTCTACCTGTTACATACATTTGCACAAACCCAATAGGCTCTTGTACCTTCGGTACAGGGCCTAAAAATATTACACTATTTAGGAATAATTTAATTAAATTCAATAATTGTAAGATCTGGATAAACAATGCAGTTTACACTAACACATTTGTCAAAGTACACGACAACATAATATTACCACATAAGCAGGTAGAAATTAAGAAAACATTTGTAACGAAAACAGAAAGTACAGAAAAGCTCTTATTACGCCCTATTAATGAAACAAGAACGATAATAGAACAAATGATAGATACAAAAAAATTCACACTATCTATCTTTAATTACCCTTCAATAGCAATAAATTTTGCTATTATAATAATAATTGTAGTATCATTTAAAATCAAAAATCATAAATATAGAATCGAGAAAAAATCATTGACCTCGCCGTAGTCTCCGTCTAAGGGTAGGCGAGTTATAGATAACATAACATTAGATACTATAGTAATGGACATAGCGGACACAAAAGTCGGCATAGCCCATAAAACTATAGAAGCGGACACAAAAGTCTGCACACTCTCATAATTGCAAGCATTGCAATTATTTAATTCACACGCGCCCTAATTCTTTTTGCAATTCTTGCAAACCTAAATTAAAACGCGCTCTACAGTTATTGCAAACCATTGCATTCTTAATAATTATTTTTCCGAATTATTGCAAACGTAAGCGTCTGCAATATTTCCGAATTATTGCAAACATAAACGTCTGCAATATTCAAATTGTCTTTACGACTTATTGCAAACCATTGCATTCTTAATAATTATTTTTCCGAATTATTGCAAACGTAAGCGTCTGCAATATTTCCGAATTATTGCAAACATAAACGTCTGCAAATTCAAATTGTCTTTACGACTTATTGCAAACATTGCATTCTCGAGAATTATTTTCTGCAATATCAAATTGCTGCGTCAATGCTTTTCCTTGCTTTCTAAAAGTATAAATAGCTAAGTACAATTAAGAATAAGTCAGTCGATAAATCTAAGAGTCTATAAACGAGTCGATAAGTGAAAAACCTTTTACTGGAAAACCTTTTAAATAAACCAATAAAAAACCATTCAACTGCGTCTTGTTATTAAAAGAAACATTCAGTTTCTAGTAGACAACTTGGATCCTCGAACACAGAGACATATAGCTCCTGTGAGAGGAATCGGCCCAAGAAAAGATATTTTTCAATAAAAAATTGGAAAAACCTTTTACTTGGAACCTCGGAACCGCTAAGCCGACGCAGAGATAAAAAGCGTTAGGTGCATTTAGAGTTCAGTTCGCTACTGCTGTTTATATATGTTGCATTTGACACTTCTATTTCATTCTTATATTTGCACTTATACTTATACATAATGCTAAACAGTATTAGAGAGAGAGAGTGCAGCGAACGTATTAAAAATAGACAAAGATAGATAAATGTTACTATTTAAAGTTAATATAAATATTGTAATAAAAAAGCCACAACATTGGATGAACGGAATAAATTTGACCTACTGCATCGGTTAAATATCTGGGTAATCTGGAACTGGTTTTCCTTGTTTCCTTCGAATAAATTTCTTTGTTGATTGATTCCAAGTATAATGTTTTGGCATTTCAGAATATAGCAATGTTTGTGCGACATGATCATTTTGGCACGTCTCTAAAAAACTGGTTAAGGTAGTAGATGGTGGCTGGTGAGCTCTTTATACTGCATTCTTAGCATTTCTCTGTCCATTTTCTAAGTGCACGGCTAAGTGAACAACTGTGGGCTGTCTTTCATGAATTGGAAAAGAAAAAATTCGCCATAATGCTGCATTACTGCTAACATAGCGGCCCATTTGGTATTGGGTTACTTCATCATTGGAATTCTCTCCACCAAATCCAATCACAGCCAAATATCTTCTTTTGGTTGCATATTTACATATGTACTTGATAGATTTTATTGAATGGCAAGATTCTACATTATTGTGTGCTTTGAAAGTTTTTGATAAGATAGGTGAATATGGAACAATCCAACGATTATCTATTTCAATATTTTGTTGATTTACTTTGACAATTGTTGATATTCCATTGTTTGCTAGTAATCGCCGACGATAGAGTGGATTCCAGTAATTCTTTCCGATATTAATATCCTTGGATAGCTCTTTGAACATTTACCATCTACCATACACGGTGAACTTTGATTAAGTGTTCCCCATGTAACCATGTATCATGTTTTTTATAACTACCTCATGTACCTCATTAGGGATTTCAACTGATATGACTTCATTAACTTCATTTGGCCTAATTTTTTAAACCAACCAAATTAAAATGTGTGCATGCGGCAATCCACGTTTCTGCTACTCTTCAGAATACATCCAGCAGCGTGTCTCACTAAACACACAATGTTTAACAATTAACTCCATTAAAGATTTCAACTTTTGTCTGAAGACTTGCTGTAACGCCATGACGATCAATAGGTGATTGGCCAAGGAATAAGGATTGTTTAATTTCTATCCATTGTGGATTGCACGTAAATGTTATGAACAAATCTGCTGTGCCATAATGCCTAACGTAGGACATGGCATTTTGAGCATATTCATGCATATGCCGAGGACTTCCGATGTAGGTTGCTGGAAGAATAGTCATCCTGCCAATAATTTCTGCATTTCCATCAGAATTAATTGAATATCGAAAGTGAAGATCCATACGGAATCGAAAAGTGAAACAACGGCTGCCTACCAGCATAACGTTACATCGCGTTGTCGTCGGACCGAATCCGATTCAGCGGATATATCTAATCTGAGTACAAACATCGACACGGGGTCTCCAACAAGTAACGATGAAGTGAACACCGAAGAAGCCACACACAATTTGAGTGCAACAGGAGAGTAGAGCCAAATCATTTTTCAGATGAAGTGACACTAACTTTCTGCAACGATCAAATGGGAGCCTGTAACAGTTGAACAGGAATCACTGAGATTATGTAGGAGTCATTTTTCAAACCTACTCGGAGGCGATGAAGCGCACAATTATTTATCTAAGACTATTGTAGTGTCTTCTGGTGTTCCCCAAGGAAGTCACCTTGGTCCTATATTGTTTAATATTTTTATTAATGACCTTCTCATTGCTATTAAACATGGACGTACACTAATGTATGAAGATGATGTCAAATTATGTTTGTCATATTTCGATGTCTCCCAACACAGTTTGTTACATGCCGATTTGAATTCACTACATACATGGTGTAGTCTTAATTATGTAAACTTAAATTTCTCAAAATGTACATGTAGAACATTTTATCGTAGAAATCCCTTTATAGTAAATTATTCTATAAATAATAATATCCTTGGCAGAGAATATTCTTATAATGATTTGGGAATCCTTATGGAACCCAAATTTATAATAATCATGTTGGATCAATGGAAAACAAAGCAAAATCTATTCTTGACTTTGTTAAGCGTTGGTCTAAGGAGTTTGATTACCCTTATATCATTAAATTTAAATTTCTTTAATTTATAATTGCGCCCGCTTGGACCACTGCCTAGCTGTGAGTACGGTCATAGTCGGTCAAACAGGCGGCCACACAAAAATTCCTTTACCGGATTTGAATGTTCGCAAAGTGACTTAAAACTTTAAATGGGAAGCCTTTTATAGTTTTAAGTAATTTTAGATTAAAGTATATTTTGTTTTAAGTAAATACTTTTAAGTGAATATTTTATTTATTATGTAGTTGCTTTTTCCAATAAATAATAAACGACTGTTTAGGCCCTGTACCGAAGGTACAAGAGCCTATTGGTTTTGTGCAAATGTATGTAACTGGAAGAACTAATTGTCGGAGACCCCCCAAAGTTACCCCCATTATGGTCAGGAGTGATAGAGGAGTCGATATAGACATGTCCGTCTGTCCGTCCGTCCGTCTGTATGAACGAAAGGATCTCGGAAACGGTAATAGATAGAGACTTCGTGTTTTTTGCATTCGACTAGGCCTGCTCCGGAATTTCACAAGTTTATTTTAAAATTTTGCCCCTCCCCCCCTTCCCCATAAAATCACCCCTTAGGGTAAAAATTTCTTCGGCACAAAAAAAAATAGAGTACATCAGTATAAAGTTAACGTCCTTCTAAGCCCAAATCAAAAAAGTTCATCAAAATCGGATAATAAATGACGATTTTATAAGCAATTGAACTTGAACGACCCCCCTTTTCTTTTCATTCATATTCGCGCAGTGAGAAGTGGTGATGTGTTTGGTCATATGCTCGGGAAACGTTTAATGTGTTTGTTAGGCGACCTGAACTGGTACAGGGCCTCTTACAGTCGGTTACGCCCGACTGAAATTTCCTTACTTGTTTATTTATAATGTAGTTGCTTTTTTCAATAAATAATAACAATATTAACGGTGCATCGCCACATTGGCAATTAACCTTTCCTGGCTGCTCCAAAGAGTTTCCATGGATATGCACAGGCATGGGTTACTTTTGGCGGAGGGTGAATCACATGTTAACGCTTTTCTTCTAGTTGAGTTTCACGTTCCACCTATTTAGCCTAGTCCGCGAGAGAATATACGTACGTCTGTAATATATAGGCAGCCACCTTCAGCGACTTTGCTGATGCCTTCGTGCATACATCATTTGCATAAGGAGGTCAAGAGCAGGGAGCTTCAAGCGTAGTGGCAGCATGACCATGTAGGCCTGCTGTATGCTAAACTGATGGTCGGGGATCAGACACACCTAGTAATGACCAGTCTTTGTTGATTGATTCCAAGTATAATGTTTTGGCATTTCAGAATATAGCAATGTTTGTGCGACATGATCATTTTGGCACGTCTCTAAAAAACTGGTTAAGGTAGTAGATGGTGGCTGGTGAGCTCTTTATACTGCATTCTTAGCATTTCTCTGTCCATTTTCTAAGTGCACGGCTAAGTGAACAACTGTGGGCTGTCTTTCATGAATTGGAAAAGAAAAAATTCGCCATAATGCTGCATTACTGCTAACATAGCGGCCCATTTGGTATTGGGTTACTTCATCATTGGAATTCTCTCCACCAAATCCAATCACAGCCAAATATCTTCTTTTGGTTGCATATTTACATATGTACTTGATAGATTTTATTGAATGGCAAGATTCTACATTATTGTGTGCTTTGAAAGTTTTTGATAAGATAGGTGAATATGGAACAATCCAACGATTATCTATTTCAATATTTTGTTGATTTACTTTGACAATTGTTGATATTCCATTGTTTGCTAGTAATCGCCGACGATAGAGTGGATTCCAGTAATTCTTTCCGATATTAATATCCTTGGATAGCTCTTTGAACATTTACCATCTACCATACACGGTGAACTTTGATTAAGTGTTCCCCATGTAACCATGTATCATGTTTTTTATAACTACCTCATGTACCTCATTAGGGATTTCAACTGATATGACTTCATTAACTTCATTTGGCCTAATTTTTTAAACCAACCAAATTAAAATGTGTGCATGCGGCAATCCACGTTTCTGCTACTCTTCAGAATACATCCAGCAGCGTGTCTCACTAAACACACAATGTTTAACAATTAACTCCATTAAAGATTTCAACTTTTGTCTGAAGACTTGCTGTAACGCCATGACGATCAATAGGTGATTGGCCAAGGAATAAGGATTGTTTAATTTCTATCCATTGTGGATTGCACGTAAATGTTATGAACAAATCTGCTGTGCCATAATGCCTAACGTAGGACATGGCATTTTGAGCATATTCATGCATATGCCGAGGACTTCCGATGTAGGTTGCTGGAAGAATAGTCATCCTGCCAATAATTTCTGCATTTCCATCAGAATTAATTGAATATCGAAAGTGAAGATCCATACGGAATCGAAAAGTGAAACAACGGCTGCCTACCAGCATAACGTTACATCGCGTTGTCGTCGGACCGAATCCGATTCAGCGGATATATCTAATCTGAGTACAAACATCGACACGGGGTCTCCAACAAGTAACGATGAAGTGAACACCGAAGAAGCCACACACAATTTGAGTGCAACAGGAGAGTAGAGCCAAATCATTTTTCAGATGAAGTGACACTAACTTTCTGCAACGATCAAATGGGAGCCTGTAACAGTTGAACAGGAATCACTGAGATTATGTAGGAGTCATTTTTCAAACCTACTCGGAGGCGATGAAGCGCACAATTATTTATCTAAGACTATTGTAGTGTCTTCTGGTGTTCCCCAAGGAAGTCACCTTGGTCCTATATTGTTTAATATTTTTATTAATGACCTTCTCATTGCTATTAAACATGGACGTACACTAATGTATGAAGATGATGTCAAATTATGTTTGTCATATTTCGATGTCTCCCAACACAGTTTGTTACATGCCGATTTGAATTCACTACATACATGGTGTAGTCTTAATTATGTAAACTTAAATTTCTCAAAATGTACATGTAGAACATTTTATCGTAGAAATCCCTTTATAGTAAATTATTCTATAAATAATAATATCCTTGGCAGAGAATATTCTTATAATGATTTGGGAATCCTTATGGAACCCAAATTTATAATAATCATGTTGGATCAATGGAAAACAAAGCAAAATCTATTCTTGACTTTGTTAAGCGTTGGTCTAAGGAGTTTGATTACCCTTATATCATTAAATTTAAATTTCTTTAATTTATAATTGCGCCCGCTTGGACCACTGCCTAGCTGTGAGTACGGTCATAGTCGGTCAAACAGGCGGCCACACAAAAATTCCTTTACCGGATTTGAATGTTCGCAAAGTGACTTAAAACTTTAAATGGGAAGCCTTTTATAGTTTTAAGTAATTTTAGATTAAAGTATATTTTGTTTTAAGTAAATACTTTTAAGTGAATATTTTATTTATTATGTAGTTGCTTTTTCCAATAAATAATAAACGACTGTTTAGGCCCTGTACCGAAGGTACAAGAGCCTATTGGTTTTGTGCAAATGTATGTAACTGGAAGAACTAATTGTCGGAGACCCCCCAAAGTTACCCCCATTATGGTCAGGAGTGATAGAGGAGTCGATATAGACATGTCCGTCTGTCCGTCCGTCCGTCTGTATGAACGAAAGGATCTCGGAAACGGTAATAGATAGAGACTTCGTGTTTTTTGCATTCGACTAGGCCTGCTCCGGAATTTCACAAGTTTATTTTAAAATTTTGCCCCTCCCCCCCTTCCCCATAAAATCACCCCTTAGGGTAAAAATTTCTTCGGCACAAAAAAAAATAGAGTACATCAGTATAAAGTTAACGTCCTTCTAAGCCCAAATCAAAAAAGTTCATCAAAATCGGATAATAAATGACGATTTTATAAGCAATTGAACTTGAACGACCCCCCTTTTCTTTTCATTCATATTCGCGCAGTGAGAAGTGGTGATGTGTTTGGTCATATGCTCGGGAAACGTTTAATGTGTTTGTTAGGCGACCTGAACTGGTACAGGGCCTCTTACAGTCGGTTACGCCCGACTGAAATTTCCTTACTTGTTTATTTATAATGTAGTTGCTTTTTTCAATAAATAATAACAATATTAACGGTGCATCGCCACATTGGCAATTAACCTTTCCTGGCTGCTCCAAAGAGTTTCCATGGATATGCACAGGCATGGGTTACTTTTGGCGGAGGGTGAATCACATGTTAACGCTTTTCTTCTAGTTGAGTTTCACGTTCCACCTATTTAGCCTAGTCCGCGAGAGAATATACGTACGTCTGTAATATATAGGCAGCCACCTTCAGCGACTTTGCTGATGCCTTCGTGCATACATCATTTGCATAAGGAGGTCAAGAGCAGGGAGCTTCAAGCGTAGTGGCAGCATGACCATGTAGGCCTGCTGTATGCTAAACTGATGGTCGGGGATCAGACACACCTAGTAATGACCAGTCTTTGTTGATTGATTCCAAGTATAATGTTTTGGCATTTCAGAATATAGCAATGTTTGTGCGACATGATCATTTTGGCACGTCTCTAAAAAACTGGTTAAGGTAGTAGATGGTGGCTGGTGAGCTCTTTATACTGCATTCTTAGCATTTCTCTGTCCATTTTCTAAGTGCACGGCTAAGTGAACAACTGTGGGCTGTCTTTCATGAATTGGAAAAGAAAAAATTCGCCATAATGCTGCATTACTGCTAACATAGCGGCCCATTTGGTATTGGGTTACTTCATCATTGGAATTCTCTCCACCAAATCCAATCACAGCCAAATATCTTCTTTTGGTTGCATATTTACATATGTACTTGATAGATTTTATTGAATGGCAAGATTCTACATTATTGTGTGCTTTGAAAGTTTTTGATAAGATAGGTGAATATGGAACAATCCAACGATTATCTATTTCAATATTTTGTTGATTTACTTTGACAATTGTTGATATTCCATTGTTTGCTAGTAATCGCCGACGATAGAGTGGATTCCAGTAATTCTTTCCGATATTAATATCCTTGGATAGCTCTTTGAACATTTACCATCTACCATACACGGTGAACTTTGATTAAGTGTTCCCCATGTAACCATGTATCATGTTTTTTATAACTACCTCATGTACCTCATTAGGGATTTCAACTGATATGACTTCATTAACTTCATTTGGCCTAATTTTTTAAACCAACCAAATTAAAATGTGTGCATGCGGCAATCCACGTTTCTGCTACTCTTCAGAATACATCCAGCAGCGTGTCTCACTAAACACACAATGTTTAACAATTAACTCCATTAAAGATTTCAACTTTTGTCTGAAGACTTGCTGTAACGCCATGACGATCAATAGGTGATTGGCCAAGGAATAAGGATTGTTTAATTTCTATCCATTGTGGATTGCACGTAAATGTTATGAACAAATCTGCTGTGCCATAATGCCTATCGTAGGACATGGCATTTTGAGCATATTCATGCATATGCCGAGGACTTCCGATGTAGGTTGCTGGAAGAATAGTCATCCTGCCAATAATTTCTGCATTTCCATCAGAATTAATTGAATATCGAAAGTGAAGATCCATACGGAATCGAAAAGTGAAACAACGGCTGCCTACCAGCATAACGTTACATCGCGTTGTCGTCGGACCGAATCCGATTCAGCGGATATATCTAATCTGAGTACAAACATCGACACGGGGTCTCCAACAAGTAACGATGAAGTGAACACCGAAGAAGCCACACACAATTTGAGTGCAACAGGAGAGTAGAGCCAAATCATTTTTCAGATGAAGTGACACTAACTTTCTGCAACGATCAAATGGGAGCCTGTAACAGTTGAACAGGAATCACTGAGATTATGTAGGAGTCATTTTTCAAACCTACTCGGAGGCGATGAAGCGCACAATTATTTATCTAAGACTATTGTAGTGTCTTCTGGTGTTCCCCAAGGAAGTCACCTTGGTCCTATATTGTTTAATATTTTTATTAATGACCTTCTCATTGCTATTAAACATGGACGTACACTAATGTATGAAGATGATGTCAAATTATGTTTGTCATATTTCGAGGTCTCCCAACACAGTTTGTTACATGCCGATTTGAATTCACTACATACATGGTGTAGTCTTAATTATGTAAACTTAAATTTCTCAAAATGTACATGTAGAACATTTTATCGTAGAAATCCCTTTATAGTAAATTATTCTATAAATAATAATATCCTTGGCAGAGAATATTCTTATAATGATTTGGGAATCCTTATGGAACCCAAATTTATAATAATCATGTTGGATCAATGGAAAACAAAGCAAAATCTATTCTTGACTTTGTTAAGCGTTGGTCTAAGGAGATTGATTACCCTTATATCATTAAATTTAAATTTCTTTAATTTATAATTGCGCCCGCTTGGACCACTGCCTAGCTGTGAGTACGGTCATAGTCGGTCAAACAGGCGGCCACACAAAAATTCCTTTACCGGATTTGAATGTTCGCAAAGTGACTTAAAACTTTAAATGGGAAGCCTTTTATAGTTTTAAGTAATTTTAGATTAAAGTATATTTTGTTTTAAGTAAATACTTTTAAGTGAATATTTTATTTATTATGTAGTTGCTTTTTCCAATAAATAATAAACGACTGTTTAGGCCCTGTACCGAAGGTACAAGAGCCTATTGGTTTTGTGCAAATGTATGTAACTGGAAGAACTAATTGTCGGAGACCCCCCAAAGTTACCCCCATTATGGTCAGGAGTGATAGAGGAGTCGATATAGACATGTCCGTCTGTTCGTCCGTCCGTCTGTATGAACGAAAGGATCTCGGAAACGGTAATAGATAGAGACTTCGTGTTTTTTGCATTCGACTAGGCCTGCTCCGGAATTTCACAAGTTTATTTTAAAATTTTGCCCCTCCCCCCCTTCCCCATAAAATCACCCCTTAGGGTAAAAATTTCTTCGGCACAAAAAAAAATAGAGTACATCAGTATAAAGTTAACGTCCTTCTAAGCCCAAATCAAAAAAGTTCATCAAAATCGGATAATAAATGACGATTTTATAAGCAATTGAACTTGAACGACCCCCCTTTTCTTTTCATTCATATTCGCGCAGTGAGAAGTGGTGATGTGTTTGGTCATATGCTCGGGAAACGTTTAATGTGTTTGTTAGGCGACCTGAACTGGTACAGGGCCTCTTACAGTCGGTTACGCCCGACTGAAATTTCCTTACTTGTTTATTTATAATGTAGTTGCTTTTTTCAATAAATAATAACAATAATAACGGTGCATCGCCACATTGGCAATTAACCTTTCCTGGCTGCTCCAAAGAGTTTCCATGGATATGCACAGGCATGGGTTACTTTTGGCGGAGGGTGAATTACATGTTAACGCTTTTCTTCTAGTTGAGTTTCACGTTCCACCTATTTAGCCTAGTCCGCGAGAGAATATACGTACGTCTGTAATATATAGGCAGCCACCTTCAGCGACTTTGCTGAGGCCTTCGTGCATACATCATTTGCATAAGGAGGTCAAGAGCAGGGAGCTTCAAGCGTAGTGGCAGCATGACCATGTAGGCCTGCTGTATGCTAAACTGATGGTCGGGGATCAGACACACCTAGTAATGACCAGTCTTTCCCGAACCTTCAAAATTGAAGGCAGGAGACTAATCGGTCGGCAGGATCCTTCTGCGGTATTCCCGTCTTGGGAATCATGCGATGACAGCTAGCTTCCGTCAGCAAATATTGCAACCTGTGTTGCGTTTTTGATGGGTGCAAGTCGAATGGTTATTCGTCTGCGATTTCTAGTGGGATCCCATATTTGGAAGTTTGCATTTGATTCAATGCCCATGTTCTCCAACATAATGTCAAACATAATAAATAATAAATAAATAATGTTATGATCACGCCAAGTCCGATCGTACCCTGGCGCCTAAACTCTGACACTATTACCCAGAAAGTAATACAATATCTGTAACAAATAGCCTGTACAGTTAACAAACTTACGGGGAAAAAAGAAGCTTTTTGTTGACATTTTGACAAAAAAAAAAAAAAAAAAAAACCCGGGAAGTGTGAACGTTGCCACAACAGCGCTCCACTTCAACAGCAACGCTCCATCAAAACGTTGGCACTACAACGCAGCCTCCGCAACAGCAATGTTGGCACAACAACGCTCTGATAATGTTGTAAATTAATTAATTATACTCTCCAAAACATTTGAAGTCAACCGCTCAGCTACCATCAACTTCCGCAATAGTGGTGTCAGGTGTGGCCCGTGCGGCGGATGCTATTTCTAAGTCGGTCAATGACAAAACTGACTCTCTTCGAGACATTTCAATGCTCGTTGGAGGTGAGGTCAAAAAGGGACCGCAACATGAGCGCTGTATGGTACCACACATGGAAAGAACAGCAATGAGCACAAACTATGCAGATCATCCGGAGCCATATGCCCCTGTGCTATGCCTTTGCATAGTCAGCCGCGTTCATTAAATATACACTCCCTACGTTTGATGGTGATACGTTGTGCTCGGATTTGAACGTCAGATGGAAGACGCGGCGCGGCTTTATTGCTGAACTACAGTGGAAAAATAGCGTTAACATCGAACCTACATGGGCATGCTTATACAGCACAATTCCGGCAACACTCACTCCTACATATAAGAGTAGGTACGAAATATACTTCGTGAACGTTTTGCCATGGACTTGTAGACCTGCTACCAACCGTTTCGTAATTGCACTCAAAGGCAACGCGAGTCGTTGTCAGACTTTGCTGCTGTTGCGCTGTAGAGTTAATCCAGCAGAAACCGCCCACGTAATGTATTGCAGCTACAGCCTGAACCGCCTCAGCCAGCTACAAATTAAGCCTGGAATAATCTAAGAAGGAAGACCGAATCGTCGGACCGAATCCGATTCAGCGGATATATCTAATCTGAGTACGAACATCGACACGGGGTCTCCAACAAGTAACGATGAAGTGAACACCGAAGAAGCCACACACAATTTGAGTGCAACAGGAGAGTAGAGCCAAATCATTTTTCAGATGAAGTGACACTAACTTTCTGCAACGATCAAATGGGAGCCTGTAACGGTTGAACAGGAATCACTGAGATTATGGAGGAGTCATTTTTCAAACCTACTCGGAGGCGAAGAAGCGCACAATTCCGCCGATAGAGAAATGACACTGGTTATCGTAAGTGCCAAAGTTATTCATCACATGCTCAAAAGCTTCCACGCAAATTTATCGTAAAAATTCATCATTAAATATTAGCTAGTATATTCTGTTGGTTGATGACTTCATATACGTTGGGCTCTGAAGCTTTTTCTGTAGATTGCATAGACAATTCTTCTTTATCATCTCCTGCGCAGGATAATTGTCGACTTTGTTGCCTGGTAGTGACATTCAGGACTTTTATTTGTATGTCTTTTAGTTCTTGAATGGTTATTATTGATAACGCATCCGCTACATGATTATCCTTACCCTTAAGATACTCGACTGGGAACTCATACTCTTCTAAATCAAGTCTCATTCTGGTTAATTTTGATGTCAGGTTAACCATTGAAAATAGATAGGTTAATGGTCTGTAGTCTGTTTTGACTGTGAAATGTCTACCATATAAGTATGGTTTGAAGTGATTAATTGCCCAATGAATTGCTGATAACTCTTGTTCTGTGGTTGACTTATTACATTCACCTTTCGTGAAACCGCGAGATGCATATGCTACGGGTACATATGAAATTTTTAAGCAATATCCCATGCCAATTTGGAAGAAACCAGAAGAATACGGTATCATACATAATTTCGCAAAAAAGGGCCGATATTGTAAGGTACCGAGCAGAAACGGATCGTGTGCGCGTGAAACGAACTAAATTGCTCGGTGGTTTAAGAGCAACTTAATTGTATTTATTCATGTTTTGGTTATGTCTACAGAATTACAGATAAGGTACGGTTCACAGTTAAAGTATAAAAATTGATATTCCAACACTCCTCTTCAATTCTTATACTACTCTTTAACAATAGATACAAAAATGCATGTTAAGCCAAGCATATATAAAATTTTTCATAATTTTATTTTTCTTATTTTTCGTAAGTATATCTGCTACCATTTTTTTTTTGTGGGACAATATTTCAATTCGACGGACTTATTTTCATAACATTCTCTTAAACAATGATATTTAACATCGATATGACTACTTCTAGCATGATACACTGCATTCTTTACAAGATTAATAGCACTTAAATTATCTCCATGTAAAAGAACTGTATATATCTTTAAACTCAACTCAAACTTCTGTACTGCTGAGAGCTAATGTATTTTGTTTCTTACTCTGCCAAGAAAACGCTGCTCCGCTCAAGAAAAATGTGTAGCCCGTATACGATTTTCTGTCCGTGGCGTCGCCTGCTAAGTCAGCATCTGCGTAGGCTTTGATGGCCTCATCTGTCTTCTTGTACATCAACTGAAAATTTGACGTTGCATGTAACACTTGCTTTGCTGGGGCCATGTGTTCACTGTGTCTATTACCATTTCTCTGCGACAATTTACATGCTGAGTGTAGCACATCTAGCCTTGAAGAAATTGCGATGAACATAATTGATCTAATAATAGATTGGTACTCCGCTGCATCGACAACTTTGCACTCTGTACTGGTGCAATTCACTTGGTATTTTGCCTCTAGGGGTGTTGCAACCAATCGACACTCGCTCATCCCAAACTCCTTTAACTTTTGAAGTATATGCTGCTTCTGTCACACTGCTAATGTACCAGTCTCCCCTTCATGAAATTGATGTCGGTTATTTGAAATTTTTTTTTAATATAGTGTTTCCTTTATAGAATCTTCTCTAAGATAAGAGACCAACAATAATTTTGGAAATCTTAAATCTAGTTGTGTATTACACTAAGTCCCCCGGTTGGAGACTTATGTAGTTACAGCGGCCCTAAGAGCACATCACAGGGCTGGGAGCTCATTTCTCCAGAGTCGTGTTTGTATATGGAGTAGGGTTAGAGATCTTGCGACTGGATTAGGGTGAAAAATGAGTTTGCATTCGTAGTTCTTCTTGAATCGATCTATTTCAGTTTTCACAGTTGGGATGTTAAGATCATTGTGAATGTGAGTATTTCGAATATACCAAGGGCACCGGTGAGAGTTCCAAGTATTTTTGATTGAGCTCTTTGTATTATATCCACTTTACTGGAACAAATAGGCTTTAGTATTGTAGAGTTCTCCACAGGCGACCAGACAGAACGTAGAGTACAGTATGTCTTTGTGTGACCAAACTACTGGCAGTTGGCGCATTGTACCTGGCTATTGCGCTTGTGCGGTTTTTCAACAGAAATTCAGCGGTGCAGAAGGTATTTTTGATTGTAGATTGGAAGTACCTCGTTTTTATAAGTGGCCTATTTTCGGGTTAAAGCATGGGCTGCGGAATTTTGTTTTTTATTAATTATATTTATGGCTATTTTTGGGTTAAAGCCATTTTCTTTTATTGCGCTTACCACTTCGCTTGGAGAAACAGTTGGTTCAACGTCTTTGAGCACGACTTGAAGTCCTTTAGAGCTTTTGAGTTGACATGTGTAGAAGTTTATTTTCAACTCCGTGGAATGTTTTGAAACTAAACGATAATTTTGTTCGGAGTAAATTTGAATCCTGGTCTCTTATATTGTACTCTTCCTAATAGCAGTTATGTGGAAGTTATTGCTCCCAATAAGTTTTGCTATTATGTTTACAATATTATTAGAGCTTTGCTCACGGACATATATTGTCGTTGGTTTGACACTCGCTTTTGAAGTCATCTGTGCTGTTTTGTGCGTTGTATGTATTGTCGTTAAAAATTTAAAATCTGTTGCGACTTAGTGGCGATATAGTTTCGCTTTCATTATTTCGTGGATTCAGCTTAGGTTTATTTCCTTTATTCGACATTTGTGGGCTCAGCTTTCGCTTTATTTAAATGTATCGATCTAAGCCTGTCTGTATCGCTGGAGTTTTTGAGTTGTTCTTTTGCTGCAGTCCGCTGCAGTTCCCAAGTGAGTGGCTCTATTGGGCCGTGAGCAGAGGGCGTAACGTTTTGAAGGTGTAGTACGCATTTCTCCCATCTGCACTTTGCAATGGGAGTCTGCGTTGCTCTTTCGGAGCGCTTTACGCGCTTGTTCGTCGCTCTTTATTGTTTTGAATCGCGGTTTTTTTTTTTTTTACCTTTTAATTTACAAAAAAAAAATATTAATTAAAAACGTTATTTACGCGGAAGTTGTATGTTTTTTGCACTTGTACAAATTGATTTTATATGCAGTTTTTATATGTGTCAGCAAATATGCTTTCATTACTTAACTATACCGATTTAGTACGGAGCACTAGTACACACGTCCGATCGGTTCGATGACTGCATGGTTTTTTGAAAAATAATTGTAGTTTCTTGTTTAGCTTAAATAAGCTCACGCTTATAACTGCATGTGAACAGCAAGTCGTCCACATAAACTGCTGTTATGTTAATTTGACTTTTTTTCGCTGTGTGCAGACACGGCTCACTGGCTCACTATCTAGTTTGACGTTCCAAACTCGCCCCTTTCGCCCCTCATATTTCGCTGCTAATGGCAACACCATTCTTATTTATAATTTATAAAGTTCAAATTGCAATGGTGCACAAGAGAAGCAAATACATCGACTTCCGTTACCACTCCGTTAGGGGGAAGCAGCAGTCTAACGAAATCAACATTGGGTAAGTTCCAGCTGAAGAGAACGTGGCCGACATCTTTACCAAATCTCAAACTTACTTAATTATGTGGCCATCAACCGTCTGCCGGTCATGGCCGCGTCTAGGAAGGCGCGCCAGCCTCCATAATAGTGTGTGCGCTGGCGCAAGTCGTTTTGAATGCCAAGTACGGAGAGATCGTCCTCTATGTCGGCGTCCACCAATCAAGTTTGGCCGCCCCATGTAAACCATGCGTGCTGGAGCTCTTTCATCCATTCGAATGAGGTGCCCAGCCCAGTGCAGCCACTGGAATTTTATACGCTGGACTATGTCAACCTCATCGAATAGCTCGTACAGCTCGCGGGTCATACGGGACCTAAACTCATTGCCGACTTTAATAGGACCAAAGATCCTGCGAAGAATCTTCCTCTCGAAGACTTCCAACGCTGTCTCGTCCGACTCAATCACGGTCCATGCCTCTGCGCCATACAATAGGACCGGGAGTATCAGCGTCTTATATATCTTTATTTTCGTCTGTGGAGAGAAGGCTTTACTTCTCATTTGCTTGCTTAGCCCAAAAAACCATCTGTTTGCAAGCGTGATTCTTCGCCTGATCTCCAGGCTGATGTTGTTACTGGTTATCTCTGTTCCAAGATAGACGAAGTTTTCTACAACACTGAAGTTGAAATTCTCCATCGTCACTGACCGTCCAAGACGCGATGACGGAGTGCGAGAAGACACCAAGTACTTCGTCTTGTCCTCGTTCACCGCTAGACCCATGAGCCGAGACTGTTTTTCAATCTCCGAGAACGCCTTGCTGACTCTCCGTTCCTGCGTACCGATGATACCGATGTCATCGGCGTAAGCGAGCAGCATCACTTCCTTTTGGAAGATCGAGCCCGACATACTCTGTATGTACGGACATCGGCGTAGGATGTATTTCATCAGGAGATTGAAAAAACCGCACGACAGAACATCGTCCTGCCTGAAACCTCTCTTGGTGAATCGGTATATGGCTTCAGCCTATTACAAAATACGCTCGACAGAGTCTTATATCCAATAGAAAGGAGACTTATTCCGCCATAGTTGGCGAAAACAGCAGGGTCTCCTTTCTTAAAGATAGGAGAGGAAACACTGAGATTCCATTGAGTTTGGGTATGCGTTCATCGGACCATATCTTGCATAAAAGTTGGTGCATACTCCTAACCAACTCTTCGCCGCCGGTCTTAAATAACTCAGCTGGCAACCCATCAGAGCCTGCCGCTTTGTTATTTTTCAGCTTTTTAATAACTGAATCGACCTCGTTATAGTCCGGTGGCCCTACAATAGTGCCATCATTAACTAGGGGTTCCGGTGTCATTTCTCTATCGGCGGTATTGTGCGCTTCATCGCCTCCGAGTAGGTTGGAGAAATGACTCCTCCATAATCTCAGTGATTCCTGTTCATCCATTACCAGATTTCCATTCTCATCCTTACAGAAAGTTACTCCGGGCTTAAAACCTTCAGTCAGACGCTTGACCTTTTTATAGAATTTTCGAGCTTCATTTCTGTTACGTAACATCTCAACATCCTCAAACTCCCGCCATTCTTGCTCCTTTTTCTTGCGTCTGAAAAGGCGTTTCTCCTCGCTTCGTTTCTCTCGATATCGCTCTCTAACACTGCTCACATATATCTCGAGAAATCGGAGAGGTTTCCCGGAGCAGTCGGGAGAGTGTGTTTGAGAAGGCTGCGGTGGTCTGCTCTGATTGCAGCTTGCCGACGTCTAGCTTTCGTTGGAACGTGCCGCGTGCACTACGCTGAGCCTAGTGCGTACCTTGGCTGCGACAAGATAGTGGTCCTAGTCAATGTTGGGACCACGTAACGTTCGCACATCCAACACGCTTGATGCGTGCCTTCCGTCAATCAGAACATGATTAATTTGGTTGCGTGTTTTTTGATCAGGACTCAGCCATGTAGCCTTGTGGATGTTAAGATGTTGAAATCTGGTACTACTAACTACCATGTTCCGACCTGTGGCGAAATCGATTAGCCTCTCTCCATTATTGGAGGTAGTGTCGTGAAGGCTAAATTTTCCGACGGTTGGGCCAAAGATTCCTTCCTTCTCAATCTTGGCGTTAAAATCGCCAAGCACGATTTTGACATCGTGTTTGGGACAGCGCTCCAAGCGCTCATAGAACTCATCTTTAGCATCGTCGTCTTTCTCTTCCGTCGGGGCGTTCGCACAAATCAGGCTAATATACAAATATTTAGCCTTGATGTGTATCGCGGCTAGACGCTCGTCAACAGGTGTGAGCCTAGAGACGAGGCCACGTAGTTTCCTACTCACCACGAAACCACATCCAAATTCGTGCTTACTCGCATAGCAGCTGTAGTAGATGTCACAGGATGTTTTTTTAGAGCAACCCTGCCCTATCCATCGGATTTCTTGGATTGCGGTGATGTCAGCCTTGCACTTTTCGAGGACATCAACCAGCTGGATATTTGCACCATCCCAATTAAGGGTGCGGTCATTCCAGGTGCATATCCTCAAATCATGATCCTTGTATCGTGTTCCGGGGTCGTCATCAAAGGGGTTCTTCCGAGGCTTCCTTTTAGTTTTCATTGGGGGGTTTTTTTTAAAGTGGCGGGTCCCAAGCCCAGCGCACCAACCCCTTTTTAAAGGAGACGGGGCCCCTTCGCCTTCTCACGTTAGCTCACCCCTGAACGGATGTTCAGAGGCTACCCAGGAGATACGTGTCCTAACGGACGTGTGAGTTGCTTGGACAGTTTGACACAAGAATCATTGTTGGCCATTGCCAGGTGAATGGCAGTCAACAATTTTCCACACAATGTGCACTTGAGCAAACGAATCCCAATCTCCCAATATATATATGTACATATGTATTTTTTTATAGACACCTAAACGTTCCTCAATTCACCTGATCCCATTAACATCTATTCCAAATAGCATCCCTGTACTTTCATCTTTGTACCTCAAATAAATCCAAAGATATGTTGAATTTTTTTTATCACTTGCATAGCCCCTCCGATTTTGACCAAACTTGACTCGAACTATTACCTGGCTAAAGCTCTGCATGAATGTACCAAAACGGTAATTCAGTCACTGCCACCAGAATTAAATGACTGATATGGCACTAACGTAGACACAAATCAACCGAAGAGACATGAATGTTATTTTGTGAGAATTCGAATACAGATTTATTAAACCCTCAAACGACCGAGAGTTTACAAATGTTATCTTTTTGACTTTAAATTGCTCTTTTTTTTGTCTTATTGATCAAATCTTTTTGAAATATCTATAAAGCACTACAAATTCAATTCTTAATTAAACTCTAGAAGATGAAAGTGTGAAAGCCTTTTTTACTTTTCACCTGTTATTCACAGATACCCTCTTAACGGCTAACTATTTATAATGTAAAAAGACGCGTAGCAGAAACTATTAAACCAACGCGGACAAAAAGCTATTAAAACTATAATACATATACTATAATATATAAACTATAATACACACGCTGCACTTATCAAGTGCAGCTCTAATGCGTATGGCAACTGCACTGTGAGTGCGTTGTTCTTATCAGACGTCTTTGAGAGTTTTGCCTCATATCACATGTTTGGGCTTCATGCCTGAACATTCTGCGGGGGGCCAGAAAATGTGACAGCCAGTAAAATAGGCTTCACCTTTGGCATCCTCTTTCTTTACATCAGCTGAAGTTTCATCACCGGCATCAGCAGCATCTTCACTTTCGGCACCTTCTCCTTGCTCACATCAGCAATAGTAGCGTCAGCATCACTCGTTTTGGTCGAATCGTCACCAACATCATCCTTCTAAGCTGGTTTCTTGCGACGCTTCTGTGGTGTACGCAAATGAAGTATTTTCTCATCCTCGGCAGACAGCAAATGGGCTCAATCTGCTTTAGCTGCTCGGAAGTGTAGGATTCCTTAGTTGATGCAGCAGTTTTGGTCTTCTTCGGGACAATTGGAAGCGAAATTTTCCATTTCGTTCGGTGTTGCAAGTAGTATGAGATGGACCTGAGGCGTTTGACAAACCACCACCAGTTCAGCCATCCCGTCTTACTCTTGGTAGTATGATGGTATGCTGCATTACATAGTCTGACTTGCATTAATTTATTTGCAAATTTACTCATTTGGGTAAAGTGAGGACTTCCCGGGGGAATATTGACTATTTTTTGGAATAAATAGTCGCAGTTACCGTAGGCTGGCTGCCGAAACTGCAGCGTTTGCTTCTCAATTGCCGACTGTCCGCCAGATTCAGCACTTGCCATTTTCAACAGATTTTTGTCGATAATCTCAGAATTCAAAGAAACGCATTTTTTTTGTTGGTGAAGTTATGTTTGTCGGTGGTGTAGTAATTTTTTTATTGTAATAGCTTGTCGGCAGGCGGCTACCAAGATCTGTAAGATCTTGCTCCGAATTTATGCCAACACCTGCAGTTGTGTCGAAAGACTGTTGTGTATTCACAGTCAAAGGGCGCACTGTTTCGATATCTTTGAGTTGAGTCCACAATTGAGGTATGAGCGTCGTACCTGGTGTATCGCCTTTTGTGAGCTCCAGTTCCGTTAGCGCAAAATCTTTCTTATCAAATGTTATTTTGCTGAGGTCTGTACGTAGCCTTGCTTGTTCTGCTTCTTGCTCCCTGATGGGACCGAAGGTATTTTTCCTGAGCTCTTCACGTAGCCTTGCTTTTTCTTCTTCTTCTTCCAGACGAGGCTCGAGCTCATTATGGACGGTTCACAGTTGGACATATTTCTCTTCAGGGAATGCAATTTTCCTGAAAGAAATTTTATTGAGCTTTTGGCGTGGATTTTCCTGCTTTTCCTCCTGCTCTTTGATGCTTTCATTAATGAGTATCTCAAGGCCAGCGACTTCAGCTTTGAGAATAACTATCTCATCGGATGCATATTTATTGTAGTTGACCTCTAATGTTATTAGGCTGTCCTCCAATGAAGACCAGTAGCTTTTTAACATAGCTTTATTCCTTAAGAGGTCATTTACATTTGGCTTTTTCTAGCTGTCTTTGACTAGTCACATTTGTTGCCTTACCTGATCAGCTCTTCCTTCCATAAGACACACCATATTCTTTATTGGGATGGAACTCCGTTGTAATTTAATTTCCATCTGGCTATCATGTACTTCTGATGCCTTGATGGGTTTGCTTATTTTCACTTCGTCATCACGTGCCTTTGATGACTACGGATGGCTCCTTGCAACTACCTTGTCTACTTTTCTTTGATCATCAGGTACTTTAGTTGACATAGTAGACTCTCTGTAGTTTTTTGAGTTGACTGACTTAAAAAATATACTTTTTTATTTGCCAAGTCGAGATCCTGCTTGAAGGACCACTCACTGTATGAACTCTTGAAGATACAAGATACATTTATTTTCAACACTCGCAATGAAATTCACGTACTCGATGAGTGTTGATTAAATACTGAGCCGCTCTAGCGAGCGAACGTATTCTATTCTTAAACTATTAAATTGCTATCGCTGAGTTTGTAGGACTAAACTATTTATAATGTAAAACGACGCGTAGCAGAAACTATTAAATCAACTCGGACAAAAAGCTATTAAAAATGTCGATCATAAATTAAGTCGCTGCACTTGTCAAGTGTTACATAACAACGCTTAGATGGAGCTATTAAAAAGACGACGATTATAAATACACACGCTGCACTTATCAAATGCAGCTCTAATGCGTATGACAACTGCACTGTGTGCGTTGTTCTTATCGGACGTCTTTGAGAGTTTTACCTCATATCACATGTTTAGGCTTCATGCCTGAACAATGATTTTGTAATTAAGCAAATAATTATAAATAAATTAAAATTTATTGACAATCAGGATATTTTGTGACCGTGACACAGTGTGTATCACATACCCTAGATAGTTAGATAGATACATAAATAAATAGATAAATAGATATACATATATATATATATATATATATATATAGATAGATAGATGGACAGATAGATAGATAGATATATAGATTTATAGATAGATAGATAGATAGATAGATAGAAAGATATATAGATAGACAGATAGATAGATAGATAGATAGATAGATAAGATAGATAGATAGATAGATAGATAGATAGATAAATAGATAGATAGATAGATAGATAGGTAGATAGATAGATAGGTAGATAGATATATAGATATATAGATAGATACAACATTAATTTAATACAATATATACAGACATATACATATATGCAATTATTTTTATTATGCAGAGTATTTTAATGTGTCTTTGAACAGTATCAATTAGTTTTTGCTTTATGTTTATTTACGAATTAAGAAATGTTTTTTTAATTATATGTATATTGTTATGTGATCTTATTTTCTTCCATTTTTGTTCACCGTGTAGCTTTAGTACTCCGATATAAAACTGTCAATCAATTGAATCACTCATATGCCTTTCAATATTATCAATATAGTACAGCTAAATTATGACGCGCTACAAACTTTGTGATATCGGAAATATAGGCCCGAACCATGGCCTTTAAAATGAGCCCTATGCCAAACTATTCGCATGCATCCTTTGATCAGGGTGTGTGTTAATGTCTAGGGGTGCAACGAAAAAATTTAATGAAATCATAAAAATTTAAAGTTCAGAATATATTAATAAAACATCATACTTAGAGGTTTTTGAGATCACCGTATTGGATCCTCTATTTTGAATTTTTGAAATCTGACTTCAAATTCGTAATGAGCGCCCTTTGAAAAACCTAGGTACTACGTTTTCGTGATGTATATTGAAATTTGGAATTTTATTAGATTCTTCATTTTGAATTTTTAAAATCTTACTTCAGATGACCGAATTTTGAATTTTTTTTTTTGGTTTTGTTTAATTTTTTTCTTTCATCCCTAGATATAAGCACAGCCCCTGCTCTAAATGTGCATGTGAACAGTTTGGCATTTAAAGAGCATGGTTCAACCTTTAATTTTTGATATCAGCAATGATTTTACCACGTCAGGATTTAGCTGTACAATATTTTAAAAATAGCAACAACCGGTTCAAACCCCTATTTTCTCGAAAACGTGACATTTTGAGCCCAGGTTTGTGTTCAGCACAGAAAATCCATTCATAAAAACTATGTCCCATTTCATTCGCTGAAAAAAAGTTGAGCAGTGCTATTTGAAATTTATATAGATTCAATTCTATAATTGTAATTGAATCTTAATCGATGGAATTTGATGGCTTGAGTTCGAACGTATTGATTCTATGTGTCGAACAAAAAAAAAATAATAAGTTTGTCTGAGTTACAATCATTATGTTAATATGACAATATTAACTATTCACATCATCAAGATTATAATGAAAACATGCAATAAATAAAATTAATTCAAAGTGATTATAAGTTGTGTTACATAACAAACATTTTCACTTTCATACAACCAAAACGATTAACTTTAATTCACTGCAACTAAGTAAGTTTTATTTCAGTGTTTCACTACAGAATCGTACCTTTTTATTTTGCAGATGGGTCACGAGTGGAAATGATAACATTGTTACTATTAGTCACAATGTAACGAACTTTGAATTTTTGTATGAGCCATTTTACATAGCGACAGATGATGCTCCAGCACATGATGAACGATTTATGGGTTATGGATTTACGAGAAATACTCAGGTAATATATACACATTAAACACATTTATGGTGTTTACACCTAGTCTCTTAGCAGTTTACTTGATGAGAAAGTGAGTGAAACGCCTGTTTTCACAGTTTCGTGCGGCAATATTGAAGGTATGATTAGATGACAAAAATGTATTTACATACTGTATGACACTATGATGCAATTTAAAATTGAGCTACTCTACTTTTCGACTTGGATTATATTGTCCTTTATGATTGTCATATTGGTTGAGCTATGCACTCGATATAATATAATCACCAGAATTCAACACCTCGAAATATTCATCGCTTGGAAAAATAATAAGCGTAATGGCATTTGTTCTACGATTTATATAAGAGCTGCGAGGAATAAAGCACTATTCGTCAAGGCTAACCGTGGAAGAGTTAGAAATTGCCAAGAACGAGATAAATAAATTACCGCTATGCTTATGGATAAACTTGGAACAGTGGAAGTCGTTTCGTCCAGCTGGCATTTATTATTTTATTACGACATGAAAGCATACTTCGATGTTCTTAAACAAGCCGGTGAAATTCTGGATAAAACAGACACTGTTTGTGAGAAAATGGGTGAATTTAATGATTATTGTACTACGGTGAGCCATGCAATAAGATTAAAGACGGACACCATACTGGTGAAAAATAAAATCCTTACACAAACATCAGAACGGAAAAGAAGGTTTTTTTTTTTGTTTTTCGACATTGGCACTGCTGAAACAATCAAACAAAATTTGCACACTATCATTAGAAACGAGAAACGCTTGAATGAATATATGATCAACCAAACGTCAATCATCAAAGCGACTTCAGACTTAATGCGTATTACCACAGAAGAGGTAAATAAAAACTTGAAAGAGGGTGCCAAAGGTGAAGCCGATTTTGCGGTCGATTTGACCAAAAAGGGTGATAATGAGACTACTATCATAATAAACAACTACTGACTGTCACATTTTCTGGCCCCCCGCAGAATTTTCAGGCTCGAATGCCTAAACATGTGTTATGAGACAAACGCTCAGAGACGTCCGATAAGAACAACGCACACACAGTGCAGTTCGTCGCAAGCATTAGATCTAGCACTTGATAAGTGCAGCGTGTTGATCGTCGTCTGTTTTTAATAGCTCCGTTTGATGAAGTGCAGTTATGAGAAGTGCAGACACTTTATTTGTGATCGACGTCGGTTTAAATAGCTTCTTGCCCGCGTTGGTTTTAATAGTTTCTGCTACGCATCTTTTTACATTATAAATAGTTTACATTTTTAGAAATAAAAATAAAAAATAATTACAAAAATTATTCAAGGAATCTGCGCATCATAGCGATAAAAAAATTGATTAAAAACCACGTAATCCCAAGGGAAACAAGCTGTTTCGCTGACGCTGCTGTTGCCTATGAAGGGTACTGCACTCAACATGGAGCCGTCAACATCAGCCAGTGCCAAGGTCAGGCAGCTGGCTCTTACCAAGTTCAAGATAATGGCCGTGGTCAAGCAGACCAAGGCCAAAAAAGCTGCAATGGCGAATGCTCTGGTCAACGGCTCGGACAGTTCATCTGTAACGGAACCGGTGGAGGTCAGAAGTAAAATCCCCAACCGCAAAGCCCACCCTAAGTCGACAACGGACAACTCTAACCGGTTTGCAATGCTCACCGATGATAGCGACGACAGCGTCGACAACGATGACGACATGCCTCCGGCATCCACTGCTTCCACTGCAAGAGAAGAGGCCGCTACTGCTGCACCAAGGACCATCAAACCTCCCCCCATTTTTATCCCGGATGTGGGTGATATTAAAGGGCTATTAACTGATGTGGAAATTGCAGTCGGCAATTGAAAATACGACTATAATTCAGGGAGAGACGGAAGAGTGCGGATCACCCTAGACGACAAAGACGGCTACTCCAAACTCAAACATTATTTAAATGGCAATGCAATCCGCTACCAAACGTTTCAGCCCAGGGACGAGCGTGCTTACCGTATAGTGGTCAAAGGACTCCACTACTCCACTGACATCAATGAAATCAAAGACGCATTGGCTGCGCTAGGGCATACAGTTCGTGGCAATGAAATTAAAAACGCCGTCAGCCGCAATACAAATACTCCAATGTCCATCTTTTTCGTTAATTTGGAACCAGCCAGTAACAATAAGGATGCCTTTAACATCAAGCGTTTGGGTCGCTGCGTGGTGTCTGTTGAAGCACCATACAAAACCAGGGAGGTTATTCAATGCTTCCGCTGCCAGGGATTCGGACACTCCCAGCGTTACTGCCGCCTTGCCCCTAAGTGCGACAAGTGTGGAGAAGACCACAACTCAGTGGAATGTCTGAAGGCCAAGGACACCCCTGCCTGCTGCACCCACTGTAATGGGAACCATGCAGCGTCCTACAAAGGTTGCAAGGTCTACCAAAAGGCCAGGATACTGCACTCCCCAAAACCTAGGGTAATCACCCAGTCACTGCATCAGCCACAATCGTGCCCGGCACGTCCTTTGCCAGCATTATGCGTGGACAGCAGCAGCCACAGCCACAGGACGAGAATGTCCCATCCACCTCAAGCCAAACAATGTCCAGAATGGACAAACTTGAGGCCATAATGGAGAAGCTTATGGACCAGTTTGCAGCATTGACCAGCCTCTTATCGTCACTGATTGCAAAACAATGCAAATAAGTCTCCTATAGTCCTTTTTAAACCCCAATAACAACTCCCAAGTCATGGAATACAATTTTTTGTATAGATAAGTCAATGTTATCAATTACAATTCGCTGATAGTCCCCTTAGGGACTGATTGCAAATAAAGACTACAGAGAAAAAAAAAAAAAAAATTAGTTTAGATTACGCTGAGTCCTACAAACTCAGCCGCTCACTAGAGCGGCTCAGTAGTTAATCAACACTCATATAGTATGGGTCTTTTATCGATCGTATTCAAATAAATGTATGTTGAAATCTACAGTTAAAGATAGTAAAAGAATTACTAAAAACAAGAAAGGAGGTGGTTAGCGAAACACCTAAATAATAAAATTCAGGAGCTATATAATCAAATATTCAATACAAGCAACCCAATGTAGAATTAGAAAGAAGCATTACAAATACTTGGCTCAGGAAGACATTCCGAAATGCCCAGAGAATTGTGAAGGACCACTTTACGAAGCGAAATGAGAATACACTTGCATGTCCACACAATAGATATACAATTAAAAAAAAAATGTTATTAATAATGGGCACTAAAAACAGTAAAACAGCCAGTAATAATAGCAATATAGTCAATGAAATTGAAATTGACAAAAAGCCCGACAATAATGATATAGTTATGAAGTGCTACTCTTTACTACTCTCTTATAATAATGTCTCTTTAATTATCTACATATTTCATTAACACTTAGTTATATTATACTAAGCTGTATTGCATTTGATGAACGAACTGTAAATACTCTAATACTTCTCGCTACTCTATTGCATTTACAGTAATAACTGTTCATCTCATTTTCAACATAAACATCAAACTTGTAATTTTTATCTTAAGCAGTCAGTCGGTATTAATAAGTCTTTGAATAAAGAAGTACTATTATAATATTCCCGACATCTCATTATTTGCGCAGTCGTCGCGAACTAACACGCGTTCCCATTTACACGTGTCAATTTGTTTTTTAGTTTTCATTAAAAAAACTAAAAGTAATCCTTCGGAATGAAGTTAATTAAATAACTAAAGTTGTTCGAAATAAAAGCGAATATAATTTGAGAGTTTAGGCCTCTTGCTATGTTATTTAAAGACAGTTTGAGAAAAAAAAAAAAACATGTTTATAACACGTGATTCATCGTTCTAAAGAAAATAAAAATCGAACATTAATTACAATTAAATAAACTGTACATGCAATATAAATGTACATAGATTGTATGCATAAATTTAAAACTAAAAAACCAAACGAATTAAATCGAAAACAAAAATCGTACAACATTTTACAAACTCCAACTCGACGAGTTTAAATAAAAAAAAATACACTTAAATACCATCATGCAAATCATTTGCATTGAAATCAAAAGAAGAAAAAAAGCATCAACTAAACTTGGCGAATCATCCAGCATCATTCGACTCCAGACGACAACATTTTCACTGCATTGATCTACCACGTGCAACTACACATAAGTCCAACTGTACGTTCAACAGAGGGAAGCATTTTCTACCGGACCTTATTGGAGCGCTTTGGATCGCAAATTAAAAGTAACTACACAGCTAAGCACAATGAATTCAATGAAAGGCATGCTAGAATCATTTCCTGCCGATTTTAAAACATTGTTAATAAGTAGTATTAAAGACAAAATTATAGGTGTTCAATCGCGTTAACTTATATTACGTTTCTCGTACTTTATAGTTTCACGACAAAGTAAAATAAAAAACTCAGCAGCGTGTTAGTTTTAATAATTCGATTTATTGGAAAAAAAGACGTTCGTCGCCGTTCCGATCGTTATATCAAGAGCGCCGTCTTAATACGGCGGTCGCTATTTATACTAAGAGAAAGTGCTTTGGAAAGGACTAAACCTTAAAATAGTGGTTTTCCTTTCCAATGCACTTAGCGTTGTGCGCAAGCAACCACTAAAACAAAAACGTCTTATCTCCAATTCGCTTCAACGCATCTCACGCGTCGACATCCCTCCGGCCTTGCACTTGTGCAACCTTGAGTTGGTCACGCAGACCACTCAACGCACGAATGGCAGTCTCGAGTTGCTCCGTGACATCTGAGCTGCTATTTCGTCGTCGTCTGACCCGTTGCTGGCGAATGGGGCGTTGTTGGCGAGCGGTGCGTTCTGGAGAGGTGATTCACGCTTGTTGTCACAAGCAACGGAGATCACGGCTGACCCCAATCGCTGGTGGACCGTGGACTTGGCCTGTACTCCCGCATGTAGTAACAAGTGGTGGATATCTCCACAATGGTGGCAGACCGCCTTTGAACGGCATTGCCCGAACGCATGCGAGGTAGCCAAACAATTTTGGCAATACCCCAGCCGGCGTACGGTTTGGCGTCGCTGCAACGTGTCCAATCCTAAGAATTTCGGGCAGAACCGCAAGGAATGCTTCTCCTTGCAGAGCCGGCATTTGCTCCAGGTGATGTGGGGAGTAAAAAGAAAGAGAGAACCCCAGAGAGGAAATTAGTAAGAGATTTACCATAAATGGAGGATCTGAACAATCATTTTTGAGAGTATGTTAAAGGGGGTTCTTTGAGTGCTTAGTGTTTTATTTTGTGGGAATTACGCAAAGCTCAACGATAGGCCGCAGAACGACCCCGTTTTGGGTGTTAAGCTCAGCAACCCGAATTTTGCCATCTGGTCCAGCGATGGTTTTTACAACCCGGCCTGGACGCCATTCCGTTGGGGGTGTTTGTTCATCCTTGATGACCACTAAGTCATCCTTCTCGACGTTGCGCTGGGGATGTTTCCATTTATAGCGCCTGTGAAGTTCATGCAAATACTCTTGCTTCCATCTTCGAGCGAATTGATGGTGCAGAGCTTTGATTTTTTCCCATCGGTTGATGAGAGAGATGTCCTCCTTTTCATTTTCTGAAATCATAGTCATGGGAAGACCTCTCACAAAATGACTTGGGGTAAGCGGAAGGAGATCAGATAGGCTTTCACTCATAGGGGATAATGGCCAAGAATTAAGCACTGCCTCTATCCGCGCTAAGAGAGTCGAAAATTCTTCGAAGGAGAGGATGTGAGAACCGGCTACTTTCTTTAAGTGAGTCTTAAAACTTTTCACCGCTGCCTACCACAAACCGCCCATGTGAGGTGCTGAGGGGGGAATAAATGACCATTCTAGACCATGAGTACTGTATTTTCTTGATACATCCTCAGAGGTGGTCTGTATAAATTGGTCATATTCCTTAAGTAGCGTTTTGCTAGCGCCCACAAAATTTCGTCCATTGTCGGACATCATTTTTTTGGGAAGCCCACGGCGCCCAACAAATCGGGCAAAAGAGGCTTGAAACGCGTTTGAAGACAGGCTACTAACTAACTCCAAATGAATCGCTTTTGTCGCAAAACAAACAAACACGCACACGTAACCTTTACTGGTGGGACCCTTTCTAAGAAGCGATGACTTAATATTGAAAGGTCCAGCAAAGTCCACTCCCGTTATGGTAAAGGGTGGTGAGTATATTACTCGCTCTGGAGGTAGAGCAGCCATAATCTGAGTGCGCATGCGATGTTTATGTAGGGTGCATATCTTGCATTGAGATATGCAAAACTTTATTTTATTTTTCAATTTGGGAACATAAAACTTTTGCCTCACAATCTGCAGCATCAGTTGATGTTCTGCATGGAGTAGAATTTTAAGGGTGAACCCGAGTAAAAGAGTACAGAAGCGACTATTTCGGTGTATAATTATAGGATATCTTGAGTTGTAGCCTAGGTTCGAATTAGCTAGACGACCATTACAGCGAAGCAACCCATCCTTATCCAAGAACGGGTTTGGGCACAATATGCTGCTTTTCTTCGAAATGGGTTGCAAGCTCTTTAGTGCTTCGCATTCTGCCTGGTAGTGCCTTTCCTGGGATGACCTGATCAATTTGTATTTCTCTCTACGAATTTCCTCGTGGGATAATCCTCCCGGGTTTAAAATGGGAGACCCACGGAATGGCAAAGCGTTCGTGGAGAACCGAAGCACGTATGCGACGGCACGAAGCGCTCTAGAGTAGCACGAGAAGGTATTCAGTAGATCGTCCTTAGGGGAGAGAACGAGTTGGGCTTCCACTGTTCGAGCTTCGGGTACCGTGACGGGCGAGAATTGATCTTTAGGCCACTCTTCCTCTGATGTAGATAGCCATTTTGGTCCAGTCCACCAAAGGGTATGGTCTTTTAACTCTTGGGGGGTGCATCCGCGAGTACCAATATCCGCTGGATTCTCATCCGTGCGCACATATCTCCATCTGCCGTTGCCCACATTATTCCTAATCTGAGTGACTCGATTGGCTACAAATGTCTTCCATGCATAGGGAGGTTTCTGTAGCCAGGAGAGCACGATTGAAGAATCGGACCATAAGAAAACCTTGTGTGAGAAGGGTTTCACATGAGACAAGACGTGTGCAATCAGTTTAGAGAGTAAAACTGCTGCACACAACTCAAGTCTTGGGACACTAATAGTCTGAAGAGGAGCTACTTTAGTTTTTGAGACTAACAGAATTGTTGAGATTTTCTCAAGTGCTTCTACGCTTCTCATATAGAGAACCGCGCAATACGCCTTTTCCGAGGCATCACAAAATCCATGAAGCTGGGTGGTATGCGTGGGAGAGAAGTTTACCCACCGCGGGATGCGAATATCTTCAATGGATTTTAGATGAGTAAGAAATGCGTTCCATTTACGAAGCGCGAGGGGTTTTATGCGTTCATCCCAGTCCGTGCCTTCGAGCCATAACTGTTGAATGAGAGTTTTGGCCAGGATAACGACTGGTGCCAACCAGCCGGCAGGATCATATAGCGAGGCTACTGCCGATAAGATCTGCCGTTTGGTTGCAGAAGAGCTTGATAGGGGTGCTTTCACACGGTATGAGAACGAATCTGATACTGCGTTACATTGAATGCCTAGCGTGTTGGTGGAGTGTTCGAATTGCGAGATAGGGTGCACAATTCACACCAAAAAAAATCTTCAACTTGTCCACCTGGGAGTCGGCGGAACAAAATTCTTTGAAAATCGCGGTGCTCTTGAGTATTTGGCGGTACATTTGTTCAATATCGCCAGTGAATGCGAATTGATAGAATCGCCAATTGAGGATCACGCTCATAAGGTCAGACTACAGTGTGGGACCAGCACGTCGTTGAGAGAAGGCCCATTAAAAGTCTTTTTGGAGGCATTGAAAACCACATAGACCTTTGTGGAGATGCTGTCTGGTTTAACGACGGCATGGTGGGGAAGGTAAAACGAGAAAAATTTACCTTCCTTACATATTTTGAGTGTGAGATATTCAGTGAGCACCTTGTTATATTGCTCCTGAAGCTCGGGTTTCTTTGTTAGGGACGCTTCTATTCGACTATATTGTCGGGATGCAATATGTCTCGATGAATTAAGCGTAATTTGGGGGCCAAATTGCTTTTTAAAAGGGAGTTTGACTACATAACGACCATCCTCTTTCCGGAAAGTCGTTTGGGTGAAGAGATCTTCGCAAAAAATATCCTCTTCAGACTTGGGAGGGGTTGTGTGAACTTCTTCGATTTCCCAGAAACGTTTGAGTTGCTCGCTGGTACTCTCATTGGGGAGGGGTTGGGCCGCTCAAAATCCACCCGAACACGGTGTTTTGAGCGAGGAGAGACCCAAACACATTGGCTTTGACTCCGTCCAGGATGATATGTGGAATAATATGACTTCCCAGGACCATGTCAATCTGTGCCGAAATGTGGAAATTAGGATCTGCGAGAGTGAGATTCCTAATTTCAGCAAAGTTTGGTTTTGCAACCGGGAAAGTCGGCAGCCAATTAGTCAGTTTCGGTAAGACTATTGCTGCGACTTTGAGTTTGAAGTGCTTATTCTTCGAGCAAACGTTTAGGTGGCAAGTTTTTGTGGAAGTTTGAACTACATTACCACCCATACCTGATATGCTTGTAATGGCCTTCTCATATGGGAGTTTGAGTCGGTTGAGAACTTTTTCAGAGATAAAAGTTCTCTGAGAACCTTGGTCCACTAGTGCTCTTAATGTAAAGCATTCTCCAGCATGCTCTATAGACACCAAGGCAGTGGGTAGAATAACCTTCTGGTAATTGGTGGTGTGGTAGGACTGACTGGTGTCAGGTCGAGATGAGGAAGGGTACTCCTCGGAGGGGATCGCATTAGTCGTGTGAGACTGGACTCTTTGCGAATTCTTTGAGCAAATGACCGTACCATGTAATGCATTCATATCGGGATCATGAAGCATTGTGTGGTGTTGTTTTTTGCACAGAGCACACGAGAAGGTGCTCCGGCAATCTTTGCGCTGATGAGAGTAAGCTAGGAAATTAAAGCAAATACTTTCTTTCGCAACGAAATCTTTTCTCGTTTTAATTGCCATTGCTTTAAACTTTGGGCACAATTTGAGTGGATGTACCCCTTTGCAAAGTCTGCAATGAGGAGATGTTGCTTCTGCTGCGAATGTATGTGTCCTCACGTAGGGTGACTTCTGTGAGAACACAATTTTTTGAGGAATTTTTTGCTTTAGGCCTCATCGAGTTGACCTTCTCCACTACCTCAAACCTTGCTGTGAGGAACTCGACCAATTGGGTCCAAGTGGGTAACTCAGACTGTCCAGCAAGTGACTGTTCCCAAAGCGTGAGTGTCTCTTCGGGGAGTTTGGTGGAGCACAGATACACCAGTATGGGATCCCAGTTGCTAGTATTCACGTCGTGGGAATTAAACGTTGCCAGGGAATCCGTGAAAGTGGCTTGGATCTTCTGAATTGAAGAACCACTTTCACTCTGTGCTTGTGGGACACCAAAGAGAGCCTTTAGCTGTGCGTCAATGAGAATTCGTTTATTCTCAAATCGGGATTTGAGCGCTTCCCACGCGACAGCAAAATTTTCGTCACATAGATCGTATCGTTTCACTATGTCACAAGCCTTTCCTCTAGTTTTGTTCCTTAAGTGATAAAATTTCTGACCAGGTGTGAGATGGGGGTGATTCCCATAAATGGCGGTAAATAAATCACGAAAGGCGGGCCATGATTCATATGTGCCATGGAAGGGCTCGCAGTCACAAGCACCAACCTTTATACTACTCGAGAAGGCTATATCGCGTTGAATTTGTGAGCTATTCGCTTCGCTTTGCCTATCTCGCTGGCTGAATTTGAGGAATTCAATGCACTGGGATTTTAATCTGAAGAATAAAGACTTTGCCTCCCGAAATTTAGAGCGAACTTGTGCTTTTATTTCCGGAGTGAGCGAGGCGTCACTTGAGAGTACAAGTTCTTCGTACTCAGTCTCTATTTTGTCCCAAAGCTCAGTGAGATCCATCATCTCTACTTTGACTTTGGCTTCAGTTTGTTCGCTCGTACTTGTAATGACAGAACTGAGGGACGTAAGTTCTTCGAACAGAAAGCTTATCTTAGGGAAGCTCATGATTTGTACTAATTATAACCAATTAACACCAAAGATAAAGACGAGAAAAAAAATATATATGTATATTCATATATTATATTATTTAACAGTAGAATTTATGGAGACAAAATTCTAACAGAAATGCAACTTGAGATAGTTCGAGAAAATTTATCTCAAACCGTTTCATAACTTTTGTCAAAAATTCTATAAAACTATAGAAAAATTTTTTTATTTATAAATTTTTTCTTTCAAATTTATTGGGTTATATATTAGTGTATCAAGCTAAAGTTATTTAGAGAAAAACAACTATAGCGTACGAGAGATCCTATAGAAATTAAATTCTATAAGATTAGAGAAAAATTTAAAAAATAAATAAAAAAAATTAAATATTTTTTAAATTTTAAAGGGTATACCAGTGTATTTAGCTATAGTTATTTCAGGAAACACAACTATAGCGTACAAGAGTTCCTATAGAAATTAAATTCTATAGTAGAGAAAAATTTGAAGAAAAAAAAATAAAAAATAAATAAAATATTTTTTAAATTTTTAAGGGTATACACCAGTGTATTAAGCTATAGCTATTTCAAGAAACACAACTACAGCGTACAAGAGTTCCTATAGAAATTAAATTCTATAACAGAGAAAAATTTAAAAAAAAAAAAAATAATAAATAAAATATTTGTTCAATTCTAAAGGGTATACACCAGTGTATTAAGCTATAGTTAATCCAGGAAACACAACTATAGCGTACAAGAGATCCTATTGAAATTAAGATCTATAAGATTAGAGAAAAAATTAAAAAAAAAAATAAAAAAAAATATTTTTTAGATTTTAAAGGGTGTACTACGCTAAAGTTATTTGGAGAAAAAGTTACTATAGCGTACGAGAGATACTATAGAAAAATAAAATTCTATAAATGCAGGGGAAACTTAAAAAAAAAAAAAAATTTATAAATTTTACAGGGTATGCACAAGTTTATTAAGCTATAATATAATTTGAATCGTATATACCACGCGGGTATTATAACGAACTTATAGATAGCGAGATAATAAATATAATATTACGAGGGTACCAACATATAATTGGAGTCGTATATACCACGCAATAGGGAAAGCGTAGGGTATTATAACGAGCTTCGATATTATGTTGTGAGAAAAAAAATATTTAAAAAAAAATATTACAAGGGAACCAAAATATAATTGGAGTCGTATATACCACGCAAGAGGGGAAGCGTAGGGTATTATAACGTACTCAGAGTAGAGCATTGCATGGCTGCACTCAAAATTTGAGTCAAATTGAGTACCATAGAGTTGAGTTGAATTGAATTGAGTGCAAGAAACGGAATGAAATGAATTTATATGACTTTGAGTGAAATTTCATATTTACCATTTGGCACTCAAATGGAGCGAATTAAAACGAATTAACGTGCAAAGAGCAATGAGTGCATTATGCAGCCGATTTCATTCGAAAGTGTCGACTGACTCGAATGCGTTGTTTGCAGCTCATCGTTTGTGTTTCAGGCTTTGTAGTAGTGCGGCTTCGGAGAGGGCATTTTCGGATGCAAGAAATTTAATTACAGAAAAGCGTTGTACTATAGCTTTAAACCCGAAAAATGTAAATAAAATTATGTTTTAACATGGAAATATTGGCAATTAATAGAATAAGTAATAAGTATGTATCTATGTTAATAAATTTCTAATTAAAATATGTACTAAAACAGTAAATATTTTTTTTTTAACACTTCGCCCACAAAAAAAAAAATTTATTATACATACATAAATACATACATATGTATATAAAACTGAGAAAAAAAAAGGAGCGCAGAGTGCTTAAAAGAATAACGGGATCGGCCATAATGCAAAACGTTAAGCAAAAGATAAACAAATGGCATTTCTCTCTTGATCTTGTTGCTTTCACAAGTCATTTTCTTTCCATTTTGAGTGGATTCTTGCAACGTTCTAACTCAGAGACAAGCAAAAATATATATATATACATATATTTATATATGAGTATATATGTACGGTAATTTTTTTTTTTTTTTTTACGGGAGTTCCGATAGATTTATATATCTATATATACATATATATATTTATATATGAGTAAATATGTGCGTTAATTTTTTGCGCGGGAGTTCCAATGGATTTATATATATATATATATGAGCATAAATTTGCGGTAATTTTTTCCGCGGGAGTTGCAAAGGATTTATATATATATATATATACATACATATATCTATATATATATATATATATATATATATATATATATATATATATATATATATATATATATATATTTATTTATATATATTTATATATATATATATATTTATATATGAGTATATATGTGCGGTAATTTTTTTGCGCGGGAGTTTTGATGCGCTTCCACTGTTATTGTCTAACACCGTTGCCAAATCTTATACGGGTTTTAACAGCCCCGTTTCCATATATTTTTTTGTTTTGTTTTGTAGGGTATGTTTTATACGTATTGTGACGACGTCTCTGGCTGGCGTATGTTCGCCATGTGTCCAGAGTTCGTCGCAACAGAAATTTTTAAATTATTAATTAATAGCAAAATAGGGATAGGTGCGTAAGTACTACAGAAGTTTAAAGTTAATTTCAAGTTCTTTATTTACAATATAATAGCTTACGGATTAAACTTACAATCATACAATGTTCCTACCAATACTTCTGTACCTTGTTACAATCTCCTATCAGCACCTTGTTTTAGAAATTTTAAAGGGTATACACCAGTGTATTAAGCTATAGCTATTTCAGGAAACACAACTATAGCGTACAAGTGGTCCTATAGAAATTAAATTCTATAAGATTAGAGAAAAAAAAATTAAAAAAAAAATAAAAATAAATAAATAAATGATATATTTTTTTTTAATTTTACAGGGTGTACACCAGTGTATTAAGCTGTAGCTTATTCAGGTAACACAACTATAGCGTACAAGAGATCCTATAGAAATTAAGTTCTATAAGATTAGAGAAAAAATTTAAAAAAAAAAATAAAAAAAAATATTTTTTAGATTTTAAGGGGTATACACAGGTGTACTACGCTAAAGTTATTTGGAGAAAAAATTACTATAGCGTACGAGAGATCTTATAGAAAAATAAATTTCTATAAATGCAGGAGAAACTTATAAAAAAAAAATTTTTTTTTTATTTTTATAAATTTTACAGGGTATGCAAAAGTTTATTAAGCTATACTATAATTTGAATCGTATATACCACGCGGGTATTATAACGAACTTATAGATAGCGAGATAATAAATATAATATTACGAGGGTACCAACATATAATTGGAGTCGTATATACCTCCAGGGGAAGCGTAGGGTATTATAACGTACTCAGAGACAAACAAAAATATATATACATTTATATATGAGTATATATGTGCGGTAATTTTTTGCGCATGAGTTTCGATGCGCTTCCACTGTTATTGTCTAACACCGTTGCCAAATCTTATACGGGTTTTAACAGCCCCGTTTGCATATATTTTTGTTTCTTTTGTAGGGTATGTTTTATACGTATGTAATAATAAAATCGTAAGGCTGAGTGCGAGATAAAAAAATTGGGGTTACTGACCTTACATAAGAACTTTACCGTTCTTTTTGTTACTTTTTGAGCGTGATTTGTTGTTGTTGTCGCTGTGGCCGCCGATGGAAGAGCTGTCGTTACTTGCTGTTGCAACAAAAAAAAAAAAAAATATGATGTTGCTGGCACTAAAAATTGCACTTAACTGCACCAATTTTGACAAAAAAAAAAAAAAAAAAAGTTGCACTTGCGCTTCTGAATATACGTATGTATTTCAATAATTATGTGTTATTGTTTTATTGTCTTTTTTCTCATTGATGCGCGTTTGATGCTCTAATGCTTACACTCTTCTTTTTTTATTTGATTTTATTTGCTTTCTATTTATATATATTTCTATGTATATATATATTTTCTTCTTTTTTTCTTAAGACCTTTTTGACAGCATCTATTGCAACCCACCCACAGGGGTTTTTTGCTTTTTTTTAACTTTTATATCTGCGTCCACTGCACATCACAAGCGTTTTTTTTTTTTTTTTTCTCAATTTTAATCTTTAAAAACAGCGTCTATCGCAACTTAACTTTATTTTTGCTTTTAATCTTTTAGACCAGCGTCTAACGCACTTTAAGTACAAGGGTTTCTTTGGCTTTTCTTTTTTCTGTTTTGAAACTTTTAAACCAAAGTCTATCGCACTTTAACTCCAAGCGTTTTGTTTTTGCTTTTTTGTTAGCACCCGCGTCTTTACACTTGTTTCGATACTTATGCACTTTTAGTTTTAATGTTTCGTTTTATAATTTTTCACTTGGTTTTTTTTTTCTCACTTTTGTTAGCGTTTTTTTTTTTTTTATTTGTTATATTTTGTTACTTTTAATTAATTTTTTTTTATTAGGGTAATTATTGCAGGTTTCTGCTTTTACCTCATTATGCCGCTGCGCATTTTGCAAGTGCGACCGTTTTGTTGAAAAATTGGAATATTTGCTCGCTTAAACTTTCGCGGCAAATTTGAATGAGAAAAACTTAGCGGACTGTATAATAGAGCTTTTCCTTTGAAGGCTCGAAGGATCAATGTTCAATCGCGTTAACTTATATTACGTTTCTCGTACTTTATAGTTTGACGACAAAGTAAAATAAAAAACTCAGCAGCGTATTAGTTTTAATAATTCGATTTATTGGAAAAAAAGACGTTCGTCGCCGTTCCGATCGTTATATCAAGAGCGCCGTCTTAATATGGCGGTCGCTATTTATACTAAGAGAAAGTGCATTGGAAAGGACTAAACCGTAAAATAGTGGTTTTCCTTTCCAATGCACTTAGTGTTGCGCGCAGGCAACCACTAAAACAAAAACGTCTTATCTCCAATTCGCTTCAACGCATCTCACGCGTCGACAATAGGTAATGAAAGAAGATATTTGTTAGTAAATGGAAATGTAAAGAAATTAAGGACATTTTAATTCAAAATTATGGTGAAAAAGATTCGGTCGATGAACTAAGAGACAAAATCAGAGCTTGTCGATGCGATTACACAATTGAAACTTTTTATAATCGGTTGAATAGGTATTTGTGCCGCTTAAATAATGCCTTATATTTTTCAAACAATAATATTTACTCCAGGTGTCAATAGTAGTAGTAATGCTAGAATTACATTACACACTTTTATACATGGCTTACCAGAACCTGTTAAATGTATAATTATTAGTAGAGATCCTAAAAATCTCAAAGAAGCTTATGGTATTATAAAATCGAATGGTTATCTTAAATTTAACAATCAACAAAAGTTTTTTGAAAACAAATCACAAAATAAGTTTTATACTCAAAATCAACCACAAAGACAAAATAACAACCACTACAACAATTCTAATAGAAATGCGACAAACAACGAACATAACCAAATGAGCCAATGTACGGGCACAACAAAGTTTTATACAGACACGAGAAAGTCATAATTCTAATAATACAACAAATAGAACACAATCCAGTTTTCAAAGATCAGGTAACAGAGGTTCGCAATTTGCTGTTCAGAGCAATAATAATCAATTATATGAGACAGTAGTTGAACCCATTGGATATTGGCGTTAATGAATCTGATACAAATTTTCAGGTGTCCGAGATCGGAGACTTCCCTATTTAGTATTTAACACACTCGTACGAAAACATAGATTTATTATAGACACGGGTGCGGAATTTAGTATAATAAACCAAAAAATTTGCAATCCCAAATGGAGAATTAAATCAGCCCCGTTTACATTAAAAATGTTGAACAAAAGAGTATTAACTGATAATCAGTATAAAATTCCTATTTTAAAAGAATTTAATTTAAACGGATACTTTGTAAATTTTATAGAAGTTTCATTCTACACATATTTCGATAGTATTGTAGGCAACAATATTCTACTCAACACTAAGGCTATGATCGACTATAGCACAAGACAGCTTAATAACAAAAAAGTCACATCTGGCCAATTTTTTCAGTGAGGAAGAAGAGGAAACAGTTGAAACTTATCAAAAAAACAAAACATTGCAAGTTTTTATGTGTGAAGAGATGCAAAAAGTTAAACCCTTTAATGGTATGTTTGCAGACCATTTAAATTTAAACGATAAAAGTGAACTAGAATCTGTATTAAATAATTACAACGAAATTATTTATAAAGAGGGCGACAAGTTGTCATTTACAAACGAAGTAATGCATAGAATTATTACGAAAAGTGATATTCCAATATATAGCAAGTTATACAGATACCCTGTCGTACATCGAACAGAAGTTGAATAACAAATACAGGAAATGCTTTTATAAAAAATCATTGTCCCTAGCAGTAGTCCCTTTATGGGTTGTACCAAAAAAAATGGATAACAGCGGTTAAGTCATAGACTACCGCAAACTTAACGATCAGACCGTCGACGACAAATTCCCAATTCCAAATATGGACGACATTTTTGACAAACTGGGAAAGTGCTAGTTATTTTAGTACAATCGACCTTGCGAAAGGATTCCATCAGATAGAAGTGCATCCTGAAGATCGGGCAAGGACCGCATTCTCAACTGCAGGTGGTCATTACGAATTTACTATTCGGTCTAAAAACAGCTCCTGCCACGTTTCAAAGATTAATCAACTACGTTTTAAGAGAGTATATTAATCGAATTTGAGTCGTATATCTCGAGGATATTCTGATATTCTCGACTAGTTTTCAAAAACACATCGAGTCTATCGAAAAAAATTTAAAAACATTGCGTAAAGCAAATTTAAAAATGCAATTCGATAAATGTCATTTTGCAGCACTAAGTACAAAATTTTTAGGTCATATTGTGTCAGAAGAAGGAATAAAACCAGATTCTGCCAAGATTAGTTCTATTGAAAGAATGCAACCCCCTACTAGTGCGAAAGAAATTGAACAATTTTTAGGAATGACAGGTTATTATCGAAAGTTTATTAGGGACTATTTAAAAATAGCATTTTCCTATGATAAGATACCTTAAGAAAGATGCAATTTTAAACATGGAAGATAGTAATTATCTGAACTCCTTTAAAACTTTAAAAAAAAAACTGCTAACAAGCGAACCAATTCTACAGCCGCCAGACTTTTCAAAAACATTTTTGCTAACATCGGATGCATCTCAATTTGCAATTGGTGCCGTGTTAAGTCAAATTAACCATCCAGTCTGCTATGCATCTCGAACGCTATTCAACTATAGAAAAAGTCGGTTAAATATTTAAGAACATATTTGTATGGTCGCCATTTCATAATTCAAACTGATCATAAACCTCTCACGTGGCTGCATAATTTAAAGGAGCCAAACATGAAACTACAAAGATGGAAAATTTCTCTAAATGAGTATGATTTTAAAATAAATTTCATTAAAGGCAAAGCCAACACTGTTGCTGATGCTTTGAGTAGATATTTGAATGCAAACAATACAAAGTATGAAAATTTTGCTGTATTCAATAACGAAAACATTGAGTCCCAAGACGATCAATTCCACAGATGGCGCAATTCAGAGTGCATGTGAAGATAATTTGAGTTACATTTTTATCACAGTTAATTATTATAAAAACCAAATTTATCTATATTACGGACAATATGAAAAGTATATTACAAAAATTGTTAACAAAAAGTGTCAAAATCATATCACAGTAACAGAAAATTCAAACTTAATTGACATTCTGAAACGATCCTTAATAAATAAAGGATTAATGTGTATTTATTGCAAAGATGATAGTCTTTTTATGAAGTTGCAGGACGTTTATGTTGAACATTTTCAAAACAATAGTTTGACTCTTTATAGGTCCAACCTTGAGCTAATAGAGATCATAGATAAAAATGAAATATTGTCTATTATACAAGATGAACATCTTCGGAACAATCATCGAGGAATAAGTGAAGTGTTTTTCGAATTAAAAAATAAGTATTTCTATCCAAAACTATACAGGATGATAGTAACTGTAATTAGTAATTGTGAAACTTGTAAGTTAGCAAAACATGATAGAAACCCGATAAAATATCAGTTCCAAGTTTCAGAAACTCCAACACATTTTAATGACATAGTTCACATCGATATCTGGTACCCTTGTAGAAATAAAATGTTTCTAACAACGATAGATAAATTTTCAAAGTATGCAACGTTTCATAAATTGAATGATAGAAATTGGATCGCAATTTTAGATGCTTTGAAACAGCGCATACAGTTTTTGGGAAAAATGAATAAACTCGTATTTGATAACGAACGATGCATGTTGCATAGTGCAGTTGACCTGTTTTTGAAAGAAAATAGTATTCAATCGCACAAGACCACGCCGTATTTGAAAACTGGAAATTCCGACATCGAACGACTCCACGGTACCCTAAACGAGCATTTAAGGATAATGGAAGTGGACAAAGATACGAAGAACTTAGAATTAGATGACAAGTTGTTTAGAGTATTTAATTTTTATAACAACACAATACATTGCACAACAAAAAAGAGGCCAATCGATTTTATAATAAAAAATTTTGATAAAAGCTTTATTGAAGATTTAAGCAAAAAATATAACTCGGAAAAAATTAAGAGAATTACGAAGTTGAATCAAAATAGGGATAAGGAAATTATTCAAGAAGAAAACATTGTTCTCAATAGGGAAATTGCCAAATGCAAACCAAAATATAAGAAACTAAATAATTTTGTTCAAGAAGGTAATTATATTACCGACACTTCAAATAAACGCAATATAAAGTATCACAAATCACAGCTGAAGAGAATGTATAGAAAACAATAAAACATAAATAGAAAAAAAACTTTAGTTTGTAAGAATTCAAAAAAAAAAATTTGTAATAAATTATAAGTATTATAATATTAAGTCAATTGAAATTGTAATGTATAAATATTGTCAGTATTTGCAGAGACGCAAATATCTAATGGGTGGAGGAGTTATGAAGTGATACTCTTCACTACTCTCTTATTATAATATCTCTTTAATTATCTACATTCTTCAATAACAGTTAGTTATATTTTACTAAACTGTATTGCATTTCATGAACGTACTGTAAATACTCTAATACTTCTCGCATACTCTATTGCATTTACAGTTATAACTGTTCATCTCATTTTTAACATAAGCATAAAACTGGTAACTTTTAGCTTAAGCAGGCAGTCGGTATTAATAAGTCTTTGAATAAAGAAGTACTTTTACAACATTCCCGACATTTCATTATTATATATAATTTAAATATAATTTATAAAACCAACAATTTAGTCCCTTGTAACTTAAATAACTTTTTACGATTAACTTTTAAGTCTACATTATAATTGTAAAAAAGTAGCATGACTAATTGAACTCAAGTTGAATAAATACATACATATTGTCTCGGAAACAAAATTTGTTAACTGTTACCAAACGACACTCCAAAGATAAATCGACAATTAACATGGTTTATGCTGTTAATATATTATGAGCAAAAACAAAAGAAATTGCGAGTTTGATAAAAACCGAGCATTTGAAATAATAGAAATGGGAGCAATAAACGAAAAGCTTAAAGAGTTCGAAACAATATGCGAACAACAAAAACAAAGAATACTTTAACATGAGCATAGAGAACAACATTATCAAAGTCAACTAATGAGCAGGAGCAACATATTCAACAACAACAATATCAACTGGAACAAAAAGTACAACTAACACAACAAGTAAGAAAGTTACAGTCAGGCGTTACCGACTGTAAGAGGCCCTGTACTAGTTTAGGTCGCTTAACAAAATTTTAAAATAAACTTGTGAAATTCCGGAGCAGTCCTAGTCGAATGCAAAAAACACGAAGTCTCTATCTATTACCGTTTCCGAGATTCTTTCGTTCATACACGGACGGACGGACACACGCACATGTCTATATCGACTCCTGACCATAATGGGGGTAACTTTGGGGCGTCTCAGACCATTACTTCTACCTGTTACATACATTTGCACAAAACTAATAGACTCTTGTATCTTCGGTACAGGGCCTAAAAACAGTCAGCAGAGCATCAACAACGTAGTCAACTGCAGCGAAATGTACAGCAGATGCAGCAAACTGAACAACAACAATGCGATTTGTTGAAACCACGGGATATTAGAGCACATATTTTAGAAAACGAAACATTGAATGATATTGTTGTGAAATACACTAAATTGAAACTTTTAGAAAATCGTAGATGTATCGATTTTAGAGATAGAATCCCAAATATAAAATATGGGAAACCACAAAATTTACATTATTATGGTCCACAAAATTTTAATAAAAACGATACACAAAATAATGCAGTTTCGTATCCACAAGAACAAAACCATTTTATAGAAAATACTATTAGCAATCAATTTAAATATCCATCGCAACCTATTTCTAATCGGATAGCACATCGATCGTGGCAGTATAAACAAGTGCATCAAGACCCAACATAGGGATATAGTAAACAGACAACTTCCAAAAATTTAAACTAAACAAAAACACAAAATTAGCAGGTTCAGTTTATGGAAATTTTTCATATTGAACAATGTGAACCAAATTTTCACAACGAGCCTCGGATCCAAGATAACCAATAGTTAAACTAAAGATTAATGGAAAAGAGTTAAGATGTCTTATTGATACAGGTTCAACTATAAATGCTATAAGTCCTGATTTATTTTCTGACATTACACTTAATTCACTTGAAGTTCCAAAGTATTATAAAACTATAAATGGTATTGATAAAATAACACATTTTTTATATACTAACATTCCAAATAAATTTAATATAGTAAGTCGAATGACTTGGATGGCTATTAAACTTCAAAGTAAAAATTATGAAGCGATAATTCGACACAATACTTTAGCGGCTTTGAAAATAAATATTAATTTAAGTGAAGACTATATAGATGTAAGAGGAACTAAAATATTTTTTCATGATTTTACGCCATATACGTCATTTTTACACAATATTAAATATAATCACATGAATATAGAAGAAAAAGAAAAGTTGACGAATTTAATGAAAAATTTCGAAGATCTTTTTTACAAAGAGCTTTCTTTTACACATAATATTCAACATGAAATTATTACTTAAACAAATTTTCCAATTTATTGTAAAACATACAGGTATCCAAAAATACATGAAGAGGAAATAGAGCGACAGACAAATTAATGAATGCTAGCTCAGGGCATTGTAGTTGAAACCAATTCTCCTTATAATAGTCCACTTTGGATTGTTTCCAAAAAAATTGATAATTGAATTGTTGTTGACTACTGAAAACTAAATGATAACACAATTAATGATAAATTTCCAATTCCCAATATTGATGCGATATTGGATAAATTGGGTAAAGCACAATATTTTTCAACTTTAGATTTAGCTAAGGGTTTCCATCAAATTCTTGTAAATCCTGTGGATAGAAAAAAAACAGCATTTTCGACACCATTTGGTCATTATGAATTTAATAGAATGCCTTTTTGTCTTAAAAATGCACCATCCACTTTACAGAGGTTGATGAACTCGGTCCTAAGAAAATATATTAACAAAATTTGTGTTGTATATCTTGACGATATATTAGTATTTAGTACATCGTTACAAGAATATTTAAGCAGCCTTAAACTAATATTTCTTGCATTAAAAGATGCCAGTCTTAAAATTCAAAAAGATAAATGCAGTTTTTTAGCTAAAGGAACAAAATATCTTGACATTTATTACGCCTGAAGGTGTAAAACTAAATAAAGATAAAATTTCTGCTATTTGAAGCCTAAATTTACCAAAAACACAAAAACAGAATAAATCATTTTTAGGAGCTACGGTTAATTATCGTAAATTTGTTAAAGATTATGCCAAAGTTGCATACCCGATGATACGATATTTAAAGAAAAATACAAAGGTAAATGGAAATGATCCGAATATATGTATAAGATATGTATCTTCTTTTGAAAAATTAAAATGTATTATAACGGATTGTCCAATATTAAGATATCCAAACTTTGCTAAGATGTTTAAATTAACAACTGATGCCAGTAAAAATACTCAACAGTAGAAAAGGAGCTTTTGGCAGTTGTGTGGGGATGTCAGTATTTTCGTCCATTTATCTTTGGTAGAGAATTTGACTTAAATACAGACCATCAGACCATATTAATCCTCGTCTTCAGAGACGGCTTTTTCAATTAGGAGAATACGATGCTAAAATCGAATATGTGAATGGAAAAGAAAACAAAATTGCAGACTTTCGAAGTAGAATAGATACAGATATAAATGAAATC